>JARJLE010000195.1:0-124948 GCA_029289555.1 Mycena latifolia
CTCTCGCATTGTCAGCAGTATAAATGCCCCAAAAAATTGTGCGGGGTTCCATAGATGCCTCATATATATTTCAACGTATCTAACTTGATAAACTCATCGAAATCATTGCGGGACTGCCGCCTGGCAGCCTTGGTTTCGTATCATGACGCATGGCACACATGAATGCCGATAGTCCGAGCGTGATCCGTTGATCCCACGGCCGTCACCGGCGCACCGGGTGTCTATAAATCTCCGTTAGTCGTGCTCAAGATCGTAGTCGGTCAAATCAATTGTATCTTCGTATCTTTGTCTTACAGCCAAGTGAGAAACAATAGACACTCTTGTGTTTGCGAGCAAAATTCGGGCCGAGCTACAGCCCCACACGGCATCTAAGCGAAAACTCCACCATAACAACTCCACACCATGTCCACTCAACCTAACTCAACCTCATCCTTCCTGGATCCTCCAACTATGCCGGACAACAGACGCCGGAGGAAGAGGGCCGAGCGCTGAGAAGATACGCTATGTCGGGCCACGGGTCTGGCCCTTGTTCATTGTTGTATGGATAGTAAGGACCGGGCATGCGCGCGGTTTGTGAAGGAGCAGCTAAACAATTGTAAGGCGTCGGGGCCATATATTTGAGTTTTCGACACGAATTTGTGGAGACAACTGGGCAAACTAAAATTAGCACGGCCCCAACGCGGCTTGACACGGCCACGCTCGGCCCAAACTTTGCTCGCAAATGCAAAGGTGTCTATCGTTCTCACTTAGCTGTAAGTATGAACACTTTTACATCAGTTGCCTCGAAGTGCTCGTCAATATGCTTCAAAGTTCAGATCACTCATGTTCTTGGTTTTGAACCGGTTTATATAACTCGAGCTAATTTTCAGCTGGAAAAGAATCTTCACCTGATTTTCTCTCCGAGTTCTGTTGTGCCCGCCGCTTGCCGGCCATTCACCATCATATAAAAACTGACTTAAGCTCCTCGACCCCCCCCTCTTTTACAGAACCATTATATAAGCACACGTGCCTTCCAAAAGCGGTAATTTCACTCAATTGTTCAGCATTGAAGTAATTATTTGCCGCAGCGGAATAAAAGAGTTCAGCACCTAAAGTGTCCCATATCTCCTGCCTAATACCCAGAGTGATGCTTTTTGCAAGCCCTTCCGCCAGCATTTGTGTGGCACTCATCATTGCAGTACCACTCGGACATGAGTAGTCTTCAAGTCTGCGTAACACAATGAAACTTGGAAGAGATGTATATTAAATTGTGTGCAATGAGTCTGAGATCAAATACAAACCTTGGAGTCACAAGCCGGGCCAGCACCTTCAACCATTTCTATGTCACCAGTTTTCATGCAATGCGGGTCGGTGCAACCATAGTCTCTCGTTGACACTTCAACAGACTAAGCTCATACCTCCGCTTAGCACACCGTGGCCTTCGCCTTCTTTGTCTGACAAGACAACAGCATGCTTGGTGCACCTCGTTACCCTACCCTACCATGTACGGGACGTCGTAGGGGCCTCTGAATTTGTGACAGCCTCGTCGGCAGTGATCTCGGTGGCGGGCACAGCTGCCCGAAGAAAATTAAAAAAGATAGATTTTTTAGTGTCCTGCAACTTTTTCCAGAAAGTGAAATAAGGACCTCGGACCCCCTCCCCTCTTACCTAATGTCTCGGCATTCTCCGGCTGGACCGTAATGATTAGCGCGAGTGGTGTCAAAGATGGGAAGGAGCTGCGCAGCCACCCCAGGGAGCACCGGCGCGGTCACGTGAGGGCCTCTTAGGGGGGGTTATGTTGTAGGAGCATAACCCCCCTAAGAGGCCCTGTAGGCATCGGAGGGGGTAGGTCACGGGGGTGTTCTATTTTCATCTGCTGATAAATGTGCCCGCGTGAGTCCCCGGCATCTTCCTTCATTTTCTCACCTCCCCGGCCACCGGCAGCTTCGGTGGCTCCAGCACCTCCTTCACCTACATCACGACCTCTCCCCTCCTTCAATCAGGTGGTGACTTGTGCACTTGTACCATACCTTCCATTGCTATTATATCTATTTTATCCAGATGAATTTGAATGCCCATTCAACAGTCAGTGTTGAAATCCCCGATGCATCGGAGGCCTCCAGCATGCTGCCAGTGCAAGATTAGTACACTATCAAGCTGATTCCAGTGGCTCCAGCTGTTCCTCACAAAGGTCGGACAGACTGCCATACACGGGAATCTTGATAGAACTGCTCGGGAGGTTTCCTGAAGCATCGGAGGCCTCCGGCAGGCACTCCAGTTTGATATTGGTGCATTGTAAACACAATTCCAGTGGATCTGGATGTTCGGAATGAACATTGGAAAGATTCCCCCCCAGAGCAGATTCATTTTCTGGGACGATAGAACTGCTCTGTGATACCTCCGACACCTCCGACACCCATGTTTTGACCAACAAATATCCTACAGTTCCTCCATATCATTCAGAAGCATTAGATGAACTATAAACAAAAGACCACTATGTGCAAAGCTCAGCAGGTGTAGCAGTATGCACAAAAGGAGGCCTCCATCCGTCTACTGTTCTGGACCACCCACTCAATTTACCTCATCATATGCACCTGGTCTCACTGGTTCAATCTTACAGTTCGGATCCTTGCTGATCTTGTCTAGGGGATATGGTAATATCTGAGTCGGAGCTACCAAGGGCAGGTGACCTACCTGCTCTATGTACCTGCTCTATGTATGTTGCTCCTGGGGTGGTAGAAGTTCTGATTGGCCTCTGATTTAAATTCTTCAAGGTCTTCCTTTGAAATAGTTTGTTGGATCCATATGGAATGTCAGCTCTGCAAAAATTACACATCTAGATGTAGGCAGTCTTTGTAGGCCTCTAAATTGCATGAATTGGTGTCCAGATGCTTGTATAGACATTATGATTTACATTCTT
Source organism: Mycena latifolia (assembly GCA_029289555.1). Lineage (NCBI taxonomy): Eukaryota > Fungi > Basidiomycota > Agaricomycetes > Agaricales > Mycenaceae > Mycena > Mycena latifolia. The sequence continues at coordinate 2,900 of JARJLE010000195.1, forward strand.
ATGAGGAATTTACCAATTTCCCTTAACTGAATTCACCAGCTTCTGGGATAGGATGCTGCCGGAGGGCGTCGGAGGTGTCGGAGGACGTCGGAGGCCGTCAGAGGTCACTATATTTGGCAGGCACCAGCCAAATGAGTGTCTGATTGCAGGCATTCCACACTTGGAATGATGGAATATGAGCAGTTCAACATTATAGAGCCCATCTAACCAGCCATTTTAAGATGTCAGAACAATATCTCCAATTTCGAGGTTTCACCCTCTAAATTTGGGCTCTAAGGCTCAAACCAAGTTTCACTTGTTGGCCCAATACCTACTATATGCCTGGTGCAGCTTACATAAAGAGATCTTACACTCGGAATTTTTTTAAGAGCCTTGAATCTAATGTTCTAGTGAAGTACCTAAGATTCAACCACAGAAGTTGTTTGACTTCAGCTAATATTCTTGCACGGAAAATTCGCTTGAAGCAAGGAGAGATCTGTAGATCATTCATTGTCCGGGCATCCTACAGCTATCATTTCGTCCTGGTTTCATGATATTTGATGCAGTATTGAGCTCACAGAAAATGTTTTACAATGAGCTCATGGTTATTCATGTTCTGATTGGTCCATCAATTTTCGGCCCGGGCTTCACCCGAGCCTTCGGGCATTACTGTTAAGATGGTGGGGAATGGTGGGCCTTTTCTTTGCTCCTCCAACATGGCCTGAACCTGAATTGAAACAGACTAGCCATGTTGGAGGCCTGATGATATTTTTTTGGTAGGTGTGGAAGGGCTTCAATAGCCTTCAACGCCTCCGACACCTCTGACACCTCCGACACCTCCAGTGTCATTGACATGAAAGTGTAAGTCTCGAATACCAACTTCAGGAACCATTTCCATGCCCTGGAATTATTAATTGCTGAATATCAGGACTTGAAACACAATGACTGAACCAAAAATGAAAATATTTCCGGAATTGCAGAAAGACGGAGGCCTCCATCACTGCTGGCAACATGGTTTCTTTAAATGTGCCCAATCTACCTGTCATGCTTCTCAATATGAGGTACATGGTTAACTAGTGCACTATCATATGAAGAAATTCAAATGGATGTGGTTGAGCTGTAGGTGTCGTAGGTGTCGTAGGTGTCATAGCCATCATGGGTTCCACCTGTGGATTGAACCCATCTTAATCTATCATTAATAATTTCCATGTCCACTATTCAGATGGAATACAGCTAAAACCTCCATGCCTTGATCCATTGACCCAATCCCCCAAATTCAACCGTGGGTAGGAAGCTCAATATATGGTTGAATCCAAGTTGAATAGTCCTACATAAAGAGATCTTATGCTCATGATAATACTACATTACCTTCAACATTCTCATTCCGAACATCCAGATCCACTGGAATTGTGTTTACAATGCACCAATATCAAACTGGAGTGCCTGCCGGAGGCCTCCGATGCTTCAGGAAACCTCCGAGCAGTTCTATCAAGATTCCCGTGTGCGGCAGTCTGTCCGACCTTTGTGGGGAACAGCTGGAGCCACTGGAATCAGCTTGATAGTGTACTAATCTTGTACTGGCAGCATGCTGGAGGCCTCCGATGCATCGGGGATTTCAACACTGACTGTTGAATGGGCATTCAAATTCATCTGGATAAAATAGATACAATAGCAATGGAAGGTATGGTACAAGTGCACAAGTCACCACCTGATTGAAGGAGGGGAGAGGTCGTGATGTAGGTGAAGGAGGTGCTGGAGCCACCGAAGCTGCCGGTGGCCGGGGAGGTGAGAAAATGAAGGAAGATGCCGGGGACTCACGCGGGCACATTTATCAGCAGATGAAAATAGAACACCCCCGTGACCTACCCCCTCCGACGCCTACAGGGCCTCTTAGGGGGGTTATGCTCCTACAACATAACCCCCCCTAAGAGGCCCTCACGTGACCTGCGACGGTGCTCCCTTAGGTGTGCGCAGCCCTAAGGTCAGCATATCTGGAGTCTGATACCAGACTTCAAAAAGATTTTCTTTTCATGATCGGCGGGATCTAGGCAATGGAGGTGCCTACCGGAGGCTAAGCAAGGGGTACCACTCCAAGTCGAAAATAAGTAAGGAGGTGAATCATTACATGAACTATCTACATTTCTCGGTCTCCGAGAAGTACGTTCAGCGACTCCGCATCCTTCACCTTGTTCAGCTCCCGGTACATGGTTGCAAGGTTTCCCATACTGTATTATTTCATTCAATTCGACAGGGAGGTGCGACGCGTGACCAAAAATACCATTTTGTCACTCCGACAGCAAAATTTGGCGTGACACCCGTGAAAAATTTTGACAAGCGACGCGAAAATTTCGCAAAATTTGACTTTTTGGCGCTGTGGAGGCAAATCTGGGATGGGTGTGAGGAAATTTGTGTTCGACAGACCCCTATGTGACACGTAACCCCGACCATATTTCGACGCCGACAGGGGGGGGGGGGTGCGTGACACGTGACCGTCGAATTGAATGAAATTCTACACACACCGGGATTACAGGAATTTCGGGGCACCTGATGTTAGTTTCGATACGGCACGTGTTCGTTCCGGGTGCACCGAAATGCTTCGGGCTTGCTATATATGGAAAGGCCGATGCATTTCGGCGCGCCCGAAATGGTCACGTGCCGCATCGAAACTAACTTCGGCTGCCCCGAAATTTCCGTAATCTCGGTGTGTGTACAGTAATCCATCTTGTATCCGGATCATCATCCCTAACATCTTCCTAACTCTTTTGGGCCCCCAAAAGAACAAAAATTATAGTTAGAAGCGCAAAGCGCTCGAAGATGCCGCAGCATCCTCGCAACGGTGGAGGCGACACTGGTATGGGTTAGGTTTCCATTTATGTCAAACCTGGAGGGTGTCAATGGGTGGAACGGTCTACTATTTCCTTTTTCAACCACACTTTCCTTTTCCGTCCATTTCACAAGGCACAGTCCCAGACCATGCCTTGGAAACCTCAGCTACATAGCTCTTCCACCAGAAGACTTTGAAATTCAAGTTCGTATAATGGTCTGCATTCTCTAATAAATACAAAGAAGCCATGAGACTTCCAATTTGGAGCTTAGACGTTAAAGAGTTTGCCGTTTGTGTGATCAGAGTTTTGGAGTTGGATTTTCCCTTGACACTGCTCCCTAAATTTACAGCGTTCTTGTTTAGAAGTTAGAACATCTTTCACAGTATGCAACATACGTTAAATGTTCACTGATGTTTTGGTAACATAGTCTAAAATATAGGCCACAGCGGCCTTGATCGAAGTCCCGGACAGAAGGCTTGTGACATCGGTATTCTTGCATCCGAGTCTTGAAAGCCGTACTTCTGGTGGAGGATATTGGCAACATCTTTTTGAACCTCGTTGTGGCTTCACCACGAAAGTAAAGAAAAAGAAAAATCCACCGAAAGGGCGCTGACACAGTCTCGGCGACGCCGTTTTGCGGAAATCTTCCTCGACGTCAGTGGAGCGTACGGCGTTGACCGTGGGCGATGGCGCGCAGTGGCTGAAAGTGCCCAACAGGTGCAAGAAGAGGGCAAGGACGGAGCCCGTCGGCGAAGACCTGATGTAGCGCTTGCGGCCCGCGATGAGGACGAGCGGGCAGAACATGAAGATGAGCGTGGGCAGCGTGTAGGCGAGCCAGAAGCCGCATGTGCAGACGAAACCCGTGCCATTATTCTGCCGTTTGCGCGGATGCCGCCGGCAACGTCCTGCCTCCCCGCTGAACGTGTGGATCCAGACCGGCAGCTACATCCTCGTGGCGTTCTCTGAAATCCTAGCGTCGATTTTGCGTGGTTTGCTTTTCGGTCCTGCCATGAATCCGCTAAAATTGCGAAGACGGGCCTGGAGTACGCGTTCACGAAGGCGCCAAGGAACAAGCGCTCGCTTGTGATGTCCGTCTTCCTCCTCACCTCCGCCATGTCCACCGCGCTCGGCGAGGCGTTCGCCTCGCTCTCGACGGATCCGCTGCTGGTGTGGAATTACAGCTCCACTGGCATGGGCGTGCTGTCGATGGTTGCGGGCATCCTCTTCTGATTAGCCGTGCGCAATCTTGACGCGAAGGAGGACAAGCTGAATATGATTGGGGAGGAGCATGTGCACACTGAGAGGGCCTGATTTGGATTAGAGCTGTACGATGTATACTGTACGATTTGAATGGAATACTCGATATGTTGATTACAGAAGATGCGCGCCAAATTGCGCGCGCGCAGGAAAACCACGGTGCTCTGAGTCATATCGTCTTTGACTGTACCCAAGGGAGGGTTGAAATCAAAGGTTAAGGCAGTCTCGTTTGGGTGGGCAGAGAGTATGGACTTGATTTTTTGCCAGTTTTTCAACATTATTGCCGAATGCCGAAATAAGCCGAGTTTCGACACATCGGCTGGGTTGATGATATGTGATAATCAGCATGGCTGTGCAACACTTGCATCCACGACCGCTCCAAGACCGCTGCATCAGACTGGGCCGCTGTTAGCCATCTAATTTCCTGTCTCCTTTGTCTTCGGCGGGTCAAGGTTCCTGGCACGCAGGAGCCCCAGGCAAACGCTGTCATGTTCGATCGCAGAAGGCTTCACTGGGGGTGTGTTCCGGGTGGAGATCGTCATAAGTACGTGCAGGTCTGTCATTTCATCGCTTTCTGATTTGCTGAGGGTCTCGTGTATGTAATCGTCGGAGTAGTCCTTGGGGCGCCCACGTCGTTTAGGAAGTGCATCGCTGAGGGTGCGCCGACCTTATTATGCCTCCCGAACAGCCTCAATATCATCCTTCCACTCGCGATCTTTGCTACCCGTCCGTATTCCTCACGGATATCTATATCATGACCCTCTGGCCGCCGTATTCTGCAGTAATACGCGCCTCGTGGACTGTCTTCCATCGCGCCGTGGCCCTCCACGGCGAAGCCAACGTGTCCCTCCCGCCGGGTATGCCCCACCCGGCGAATTTCTTCTGGGTGAAGACACATGCTCCGGAAAACGGGGTCCCTGTGTGGATGCTGGCTCATATCGCCGAAACCGAGAAGGATACGCCGCCGGTTGAGCTACACGGCTATCCCGGAAGACTTCGGAATTTGATAGGATTGATGGATCGTCGGGATCCAACGATTTTGTTCTTGTCGTTCTAAGGGTCAATTGTGGAATACAAATCAATATGAAGATCATTGAAATCCAACGGCGCCTTGATTGATTTGTTAAGATCTGCCCACGACGCCGTCATTTACCGCTAGATATCGTATGTATTGCTGCACGTGACTTGATCCCGGCGCATCAAACGTTGCACCTCCGTTACTGTTCGCCACACCATGGCGTATTGAGCGCTTCGGCTCATCTCAATATGCTCTGCTCATTGGCTCTATGAATTTCAATAATTTATCTTTCCCGCATGTGATTGAATTTGGAGCTCACCACTTCCTTTGGAGTTGTCGCACCTCTTTGCTGTCCATTACTTTGCACTGCTGAACAGCATACTTATGCACCTTTTTTGGGGGGGGATCCAAGCTGGGTCCAAGCATCAATTTTGTCTTGGAGTAGACCACTGCCTGAATGTACATGTAGAGTTTAGTGTGTCCTGCTTGACTCTGGGTAAGGTATCATAGTAAGGCAAGCAACTTGAAGCAAGGAGTTTGAGTGGAGCATGAAACAAGACAGCCCAGTCATACCTAATACTTTGAACAACTCCACAAAAGCATTCTGCCAGAGAGGTTTGTGCTGTAAGAATTACTTCGATTTGTTTTCGCAATGTCTTAAGTTCGAGCTGTCTTATGGCCTTTTATTTTGCTAAATTTCGATTTATTTTCCAAAAGGCCTTACCCGCACAGGCTAAGCCCTTGGAAGTCGAAGCGCAGCCCACGAGAGACCGTCGACAACCCATTGGAATCCAACGATCTTCATATTTGTTGGCCTTCTGAAGTCAGCCCATTGAAATCCAACAGATATCAAACCGATAAAATTCCGATGTCTTCCGGGATAGCCGTGTAGTCTGATTTCAATTTGGACTATTTTTTTCTGAATCGTATGTGGTACTGATTGCATTTTATGGCTCTGGTTGCGTTAATAATTGAATAATTTCTTTAAATCTACGTTTAGACCCTCCATTTCTCAATTCACAAGAGACTAACACTGGTTGAAGATTTCAAGTTTTTGAGTGAAAAAATTGGTGAAAAATGTTTTGAATTTTACAGAAGTTTCTCGCCAAAAATGTAAGTGAAAAACTTGAATCATTTTCAAAAGTTTTTGAACTTCAGGTGAAAAATTCAAAATAAAATGGAAAACTACTGAAAAACTCTTGAGTTTTTCACCTACATTTTTGGCGAAAAACTTCTGTAAACTCAAAACATTTTTCACCAGTTTTTTCAGTCAAAAATTTGAAATCTTCAGCCAGTGTAAGGTCCGAACATTTGTCGCTCGTACATACCTTAGCGAGGATTCCTTCTTGCTGATTTGAGGCACATACATCTTCTCAATTTATGTCTACAGTGGAGGGTATCTGGGTTCTCTTACACCCCTAAGGAACTATGACGTACCTGCACAGAGCCATCCCCTGACACTTGCGCCGCAGCGAACGACAAGTACTCCGAGACGCAGAGCTTCTCCCAACGTTTCGAGTTCCTGGCGAGGGCAACCGCTCTCCAGATTTTCATCCTTCCCTCCGCATGCGTCAGCGCGGTCATCTCCAAGGCTGAACAGCACGACCAGAACCCATACGTTTACGACTCGAAGCTGCTGTTGAGACGGAGATCCCGGCCGATATTCTTGCCGACCCGGGCGACACGCATATGGAAACACTCGGTGCTCCGTCGACGAAAGGAGAACAAAGTTGTGCCTGCTTGGTGCCTACCAACTTGCACACCGCAAGAAGGATCTAAACAATCGAGCCGTCAATATAACATATTCGGCCGTTTGCTGCTTCAACATCTCAACGCCAGGATCTGGTTGGCTGAGGAGCTTCAGCGCGTTGACTATCTCCTGCTTGTCGGAGGGTTTCGCAGGTTCCAAGGCAACCTGCAAGAGATCAGAGGTGCCTTCATGCATGATCAACTGTTAGCCCATCCGCTCACACAATACTATGCAGCGAGTCAATTGCGACTTTACGCGACTACTATGGGCGCTCTGGTCCCTGTAGAAGCTTTTATCATCACTGCACTAGGCCATGTCGGCCATGGCAAGACATCATCTTATGTGCGCATCCGGCAATTTTTGTTTTTGTTTTTCAGCGCGAAAAATCAAATGATTTCATTGCAAGCGCACGTACGGGAGATATAGGATGCGAATACCACTTCGTCACGCTGGTGGTAATGCTTAGGGTGGTCGGAGAAAAACATAGGCAAGACATAGGATAGGAAAGACGCGTTATTACGAGTACTTATGTAATCGTTTATAATCAATCGAAATGAGGTTTTGAGAGGCTCGTCGTCTTTTGTTACCGTTTAAGCTTGTAATGAATTTAGTGGCTATGCTAATGAATATAGTGGCTGTGTTGAAGTCTCGATAGTGGCGGTGTGTAAAAAAGGCTTCAAATTTGTGACTCGTTTAGTGGCAGTGTTTGCTTGCATAAGACTGGGTTTGCTTCGCACGTGTTCGAACTTGGCTTGTTGCTTTATTTTTATTTTCATCAAATTGCAGTGTTATAATCCAGTTTCTTCTCATGCAGGTGGCCAACACAATCGTGACATCAGCCTATAATTCTCACAGATGACTGCACTCCTATCTTTGATTTGACAACTCTCAAACAGTTTTTAATGGCATCCTTTCTCAACCACCTAATTGCAGTGTTGCCCAAGTTCCACAACCCCTTGTCTACATCCTCTCTCATCCATCTTTATTTGGCTGTCGAAATTCAGACCACCAAAAAGTTGGAGGTCCCCAGGGCCACAGGGATCAAGGGTCTCTTCACGGGGTCCTCCAATTTTTGTTTGTCCACTGTTTGGTAACCATCCAGGTATGAAGTTCATCAGGGGGAATGGGCTAATTTTGATCAACATGTACTATTCTTCTAGTATCTTCCACTTGATATGATGTCTCTCAAATATCTCTGGGGCACAGATATGGAGGGTCCCATCACGGGGCTCTGCGACATTTGTTTGTCCACTGTTTGGTAACTATCCAGAAATGAGGTTTATCCGGTGGAATGGGCTACTTTTGATCAACGAGTACTATTCTTCCAGTATCTTACACTTGATATTATGTCTCTTAAATATTTCCAGGGCACAGATATGGAGGGTCCCATCACGGGGCTCTGCGACATTTGTTTGTCCACTGTTTGGTAACCATCCAGAAATGAGGTTTATCCAGCGGAATGGGCTACTTTTGATCAATGAGTACTATTTTTTCCAGTATCTTACACTTGATATTATGTCTCTCAAATATTTCCAGGGCACAGATATGGAGGGTCCCATCACGGGGCTCTGCGACATTTGTTTGTCCACTGTTTGTTAACCATCCAGAGATGAGGCTCATCCTGGTGGGATGGGCTACCGTTGATCGGCAATTACTATTCTTCCAGGATCTTACACTTGATATGCTGTCTCTCAAATATTTTTGGGGCCCAGATGTGGAGGGTCCCATCAAGGGACTCTCCGACTTTTGTTTATCCGCTGTTTGGCAACCATCCAGAAATGAGGCTCACACGGCGAGATGGGCGGACTTGTGGTAAAATGGATTTTATCCCTAGGATTTCACACCCTATTCGATGATTGTCGAATATTTCTGGGTCACATGGCCCCCGGGGCCCCCTCCGACTTGTGTTTGTCCGATGTTTGGTGACCATCCAGGGATGAAGCTCACAAGGCGCGCTAGGCGGACTTGAGGCATAATGCATTATTCTCCTAGGATCTCACACACGGTTCGACACCTGTCAAATATTTTTTGGGCCACGGGAACCGAAGGACCCATTGTGGAGCTCTCTGACATTTGTTTGGTGAAGAAAAATGGTGAGACAAATGCAGCTTACGCTAAGCAAAGTTTATTCTGCTTCGAGTTTGAATACCTGGATCTGGTGAAGGAACTTAAGAAGTTAGACTCTCTTGCGCGTCGATGCGGTCTCCAGCTACTCGAGCTTCATGAGGAGGACACTGTATGCGGTGAACATATTTCTTGCCCAAGTATCATATGGTCTACTTGGAACAGTATATTCTTATTTCCTTTTTTGATTCACTCTGGGGTGCGCAGGACACCACCAAGCGGGAGGAGGTCAAAGCTACTTGGTGTCTCGGTCCCATGGACTGCAAGAAGGCTATGTGCAGTACCAATTGAGTCCGGGCTGTTGCTTTGACTCACATAGATCTTGTTAAAGGTGGCATTATTTTTTTCCGCTAGATTCCCTGCAGCTGATGCCGCTGTCAGAATCCCAGTGGAATGCTGTTTACGTGTGCAACTCGTCAATTTCTGACCCACCTAAATAACTTTGGTTTCGACTACACCTTCGTAACATGAATTCTACATTTAAATCACTGGGATGGAGGTCCCCAACTTCGATGACCCACACACAAAGTTGTCTTTGTTCATCCTCTTTGCCTTCCCCTATGCGATCATGAAATCACCTACGAACGGAGCGATCATGAACCTTTTTGAGGTACAATGGTATGGTAATGTTGTCGTCGTAAAGAAATCTGGAGACCACTTGGAGGACTACTCCAGAAGACAACATGAGCGCTATTGAATGTGTCGGAAAGTAAGGAACAATGTATTCTCACTATATTGCTCAACCGATGTAAACACCAGGCTCATGGACCGTCTGGGCGCGCATTCAACGAAACGGGGAGAGTCCGCCAAATAAACTAAGAATACATTTCAACAGTGCGCCAGATCCGTACCTCTAACAACCGCCTGTATGAGTAGTTATAATTCCGACATGCTACTTTTGCCATCTGTAGCTGAATGCGAGGGCTCGATCCAGCGATTCCGCCTTCCAACACAGAAATTGATGTGGGAAATTCCAATTTATGCGTGATATTCATCCTCAATTTGTCCGCACTTCATTCGCCATATGTTGAAAGTGATTCACCTGGACGAGGAGGATAGGCCCCAAGCAGGCTCCGGAGTGTAAACGTGACCCAGGAACTCTAGCAGACCCGAATCGTGCATGGGATAATTATGTATTGCCTTACCAACGTAGTTCGATCCACGTGTACGATCGAACATGCTGGGTGCTAATCAAATTGCCTCCATCACCCCACGATCGAATTAATAGTCCTAAATATGATGACGCCCATGGTTCCTGATAACACCCTGTTCATTGGACCTCATTGAACCTCACAGACATCTAGCTGTGTCATAAACCTCGGGCAAACCTCCCTGGCATCAGTTTCGGTGGTTTGGGGTGACTCAATCCACAGCACTTTCCAACGACATCCGCTCTCCTAAACTCATTCCGCCTCCTTCTGCTCTGGCCACCGCATACTAAAGCAACAAAGATAAAAAAAGACTGTGAGGTTCTGAAAACTCGCCATCACTACTCGAGCTCGTCCATATCCTTAGACTTCGCAGAGCACTACCTTCCTGACGTAGCTGTAGTCGACCAACCGATCGACATCAAGCAAACCTCCGTCATGTCACTGTGGTCGGACCTGCGGTTATATACAGTAGGACTGGTGTTGCCCGGACACTGGAAGATTGTCGAGAAACACTTCCCCAGCCGCATCAAGCAGCCGACGTTTAAATATAAAACCTTAAACTGTACGTGCATTTTGACTAGTGGTACCTTCACTCACTCTCCAAAGTTCAACTGGGCAAAAAGGGATGGCAGCACCTTCCCGATGAGATCCAAACACGGGTGTTCAAATACTTTGATGTTAGGGACATCACTGCAATGGCTGAAATGTATCCTTACTGTTATTATGTGGGGAGTCTTTCAAACTCCGACGGCCTCCCGGAAACACGGCGGATATTGAATGCTGACATGCCACTCGGCAACTTCCGGCAATTTTTTGGGTTGGTGGATGACCATGATACATAGGATTCAGCTATCCCTTATGTAAAATGCTGGTGGACCCCGAGAAACTCAATGGACATTAATGCTGGCAGCCTGCCCCCATATGTATTGTATTATTCAACAGTACCAAAGTGAGTACTAAAAAGGACATAAGTACGAGTTTTGCCGGGCGTGCCACGGCCTTCCCCCCCAAGTTTGCTTTTGTTTACTGTCGGTGTCGGCTGTCACCGTCGGCTAACGCCGGCCGGCTGCCCGTCACTGGCTACACCATTCATTGGCTCTTGCGACGATGTCAGAACGTCGTCGCGACCGCGTCAGGAATTGGGTGCATGCCAAACTGCATCCACAGTCAAGGACACCATCTCGGACTCCCCCTCCCACTTCTGTTGACCCAGCCTCGATCTCGACACCGTCTGTTCCGTTCGCGAGCGATCAGCCTGCCATGCCGGCGGAATCTACGAGCACAGTTGATAATCTGAACTTCGTACTGGGGCTCGTTGCACAGATTGCGACAATCGTCGAAACGGCCCCGTTTCTCGGCCCCGCTGCTGCTCTCATGTCCGAGGTCCTGATGACATACAAAGTACGTTCCATTCGACTTTTGTATGCTCACTCCTAACATTTTCGCTGTCTCAAGGAAGTCAAGGACACAGATGAGAAACGTGGCGTCCTTCTCGCGAATATCACAGGCTTGACCCGCGATCTCTGTAGCACCATTTTGCGAATGGAGGCGACGAATCATCTCGACCTTATTGGACGACTGAAGGGGGATGTTGAAGCGTACACTGGGTTAGATATTTTCCTTTTGTTGTTGTACAGAGGGTCTCATTCTATGTTTTACCCAGATTGCTCGCGAAGGCTTCCGAGTTCATCAAAAATTATGATAACCAAGGGGGCTTAAGTCGTATTCTAGATCGCAACGATCTCGGAGCCAAATTCGCTGCCTTCACTCAAGAACTGGATTCGTTCGGAGCCAGGTTTCGAGTGAGTCCGAGCCAGCCTCCATGACCTGTGCACTTAGGGCTCGTTAGAACAATCGGTTGGTAGATCTCGCGATAAACCAAAATTTGAGCGCGCGAACACTGAATAAGGTCCACGATATCGTGTCAGTAATTCCTTGTTTCCCCGTCCGCCACAGTGGTTCCGCTAACAAGAAACCAGTCTCGAGGAAAAGCTCGAGAAATGGCTGGAAACACCGCCTAATATGAAGCGAAAACAGCTTGAGACCCAGAGGCTTCGTAAAGAAGGGACTGGGGTGTGGTTCCTCGAGGGCGAGAGATTCATCACCTGGCAAGACAATCCGGGTTCTCTTTGGATCCAGGGGCCTTGTAAGTTACTATTCTATTGGTCATGCCCAATGCTTAATTCGATATAGCGGGTGCCGGGAAGAGTGTGCTCATGTGGGACTGTTCATTGTGCACATAATCACTTGCAATTAAATCACCATCCATAGCTCTGCAGCGATCAGCAAACTAGTTGCCGACAAACAGCTATTCGAGGATCTGCAAAACTCCCCTTCTCCTCCCGCTGTTGCTTTCTTTTATCTAGACTTCAAGGACAAGGAGGGCCAGGCCGTGGAGAGTGCCCTCAGGCGCATCACTCTGCAGCTCTCTGCCCAATCCCCGTATCTCTACAGGGCTCTCGACAAACAGTACAGATCATCCAATGGCCAGACCTTGCCAACATATCAAGATCTTCTCAAGGTCCTCAAGGAGTTACTGTTGGGAATCGGACGAACTTATATGATTCTGGATGCTCTGGATGAGTGCAAGGAGGATGAGCTCGAACAACTTCTTGACTTCATTTCGATTCTCCGAAGCTGGACTCCCACTCCGTTGCACCTCTTGATCACTAGTCAGCCCCGCAGCATCTTTACAGAACACTTGCGGGATGTGCCTCGCATCCTGCTTGATAGCTCTGTGACAGACAAAGATATTGAACTATTTGTCACTTCTGAACTTCTCAAACCCAACTTCAAAATCTGGACTTCTCGAGCAGACTACATCGCCGAGCGGATCGTGCGGAAAAGTCACGGAATGTCAGTCTGTTCTTGGTCAATGATGATAATTATTAATAGCCCACCCAGGTTCCGGTTAGCTGCCTGTCTCCTAGTTGAACTATCTCGCCGTTGGCAAAATCCAGATGGACTGGAGAAAATACTTGACAATCTTCCCAATGACCTGTTTGGGATCTATGATCGTTTCCTGGAGACAATTCACCCAGAAGATTTCGTCTATGTTGAAGGGGTTCTCCGGTGGCTCATCTTCTCTACCGAAGAAATGAGCATCAATGAGCTCGCTGACGCTGTTGCATTTGATTTTTCGAATCCGAAACAATATGTATACAAGCCTAGTCAACGTGAGGGAAACAAAGTTGCTATTCTCAGGTGGCTAGAAGGGTTAGTCCTCCTCAGGGAGAACTTTCGGGGAGAGCCAACGGCCATCCTGGCTCATGCTTCGGTCCAGGATTACGTGCTTTCCGCGCGGTTCACACAAAAATTCCGCTCAAATCACAGTCCAAGCCTCTCCCATACATTTATTGCACAGACCTGCATTCATTATTTGCTCTACTTTTCCGACCATCCCCTTGATGTTGCCATGCTTGGGAATTATCCGCTGGCACGATATGCGGCGCGCAAATGGTGCCATCATCTATTACTTTGCCATGACCAAAACACCCTCTTTGCTAGCGCAATGCGTCTTCTGGAGGATGGGAGCCAGCAATACCATACCTTGAATCTTATCAACCGAGATCGCATTCGGTTGCTCCCAGAATCGCCTCTGCATCTGTGTTGTCACAATGGGTACATTGAAGGAGTTCGTGGCCTGCTCGCGAACGGTGCCGATGTCAACCGAGAGATCGAACAAGGCACCCCACTTTATATTGCGGTCAATGAGGGCCACACAGATGTCGTGCACGTATTGCTTGAGAATAGCGCCAATCCCAATGTGTCAATGAGGAACTCTGGGAGTGCCCTGAATGTGGCAGCCGTTCAAGGTAACACAAAGATAGTTCGACTCCTTCTTAAGAAGGGTGCCTACGTGGATGAAATGGGAGGGACATATGGGAGTGCCTTGCAGGCTGCGTCCGCGTTGGGCCACACTGAGGTGGTGCAACTCCTACTTGAGGAAGGCGCCGATGTGACTGCCACACACAGAAAATATGGGACTGCATTGCATGCCGCCGCCGCTTCATTTCGTGCCCACCCGGAGCCTGCGATTGTACGCTTGCTGCTAGATCATGGTGCCGATGTCAATGCGGCGAGCGGAGAATATGGGAACGCGCTGCAAGCTGCATCGGCTCAGGGCCATACAAAGATTGTCCAGTTGCTGCTGGAGAATGGCGCTGACATGAACGCAACAGGCGGAGAATTCGGTAACGCGTTGCAAGCCGCATATGTTAGAGGCCGTGCACAAATTGTGGACCTTCTGCTGGCGAATGGGGCTGTCGACACGAGGGTTGGGGCGGACACAACATCGGGGTGAGGCAGAGATACATCAAGACTCAGATTCTGATGGCTCTGTTGTTTCGACATAGCGACTGTGTCTGATTGAACAACAATGATTTTGTGTGTGTAGGTGGAAGATGAGTCGGATTAGTTCTGAGTTACTGACCATTAATGTATTGTCGGCATAAATCAACCCGAGTAGTATTAATCGAGTATTCGTGCTTACTGGGACGTTCCCCGAGGTATTTCGTCTGGCGGTGGGACGAAAGCCTAAATAATATCGGGCGGAATTCAGGAAGGAAAGTTCACAAATTAAGCGAGCACGGTGATTCTGGTAAGACGAGCTGCGGTGTACTACTAGTCCTCTTCACGACCTTCCTCTCTGCAAGATGGGCCCGGACGTCATCCTCGTTGAAGACGAGGATGATATCACCACTGAATGGGTCCCCACTGAATGCATCGGGCAAGGGAAAAAATATGGAAATGTTCCTGCTAACATCAAGGTAGCCCGCCGTCGAATTCTCCAGACCCCGAGCTCACTTCAATCCCTTCTCCCCTCTAAAACCATGCCAATCACTCAACTCCTATTAACCGACCTGCCACGAGTCGCACGTTACTGTGATTTGGAGGTACAGGTTTATACAACGGCTGAACCCATGCAGGAGATAGAAGCAGTCCTGCCTTTCTTGGCACTACCCACACGCAACATGCTGCAAAAAATGACCTTGGATTTCGGTCAGGCGTGGTTCGACGGAAATAGATCAATTCACACCTCATTCAACCCCGACATCATGATCACATATCCGTTGTGGGCCCCCACATATTGGGATTCCAAGAATGGAGGGAAGGCTGGACCCCACTCATGGGTTCCAACTTGTGACACCATCGGCTCCCTATCGTATCTGGTGGTACAACTGTACCAGCATTCCTACCGTCGACAGTTCCGATTCAGCGATCACAATTACGCAGTTCTCGGAACACTACAGTTCTCCCATCTCCCATCCAACTCCTTCCAGGCCCTCCTACCCGAGGACAACGATGCAGAGGAAGTAAAAACTTTCCGAGACCATTTGAAAATTGGTGCATGTGCTCAGAAGATTTTTGAAGAGTTGTGCGAAAAAGGAAGTGTTGGCAAAGGCAGTTACAAGCCTCAACACAGCGCGGTGCAAGGGCAAGGCCAATGTTAACATTTTAGAGATGGAGGAAGAGGATACACCCGAATAATATAATGTGTGCGTTTTTTTTCGAGATTTTTCGCGAATTTTTCGAGGCCAGAAGCAAAGTTCGGACAAAAGTTGGACCGAGCACCCGCTAGAGGCAGAATTCGGACAAAAAATTGCGGCTGGTCGGCCTGAAAAGTTCAGACAAAACTTTTGGGAGGGCCGAAATCTGCATCTGACCTCCAACCTGATAAACCCAGGTCCTAGTTGTACCTGCAAACCACAACCACATGAAAATTATTTTTTGACAGTATATTGCCCACATTCAAGAACTGTGAGAATGGGGTATCCAAAAGAGTGGGGAGAGTAGGGAAAGCAAGATTTCAATGATTTATTCCAAGATGTACGAGGGCTTTTATACCTCAGAGAACAATGTAGTATACAATCATAAACAGAAACATTGAACAATGGAGCGTACAATGTTTCAGGCCAGCTGAGACATGTTTCGCAACATTGCTGTGCATCTCCATGCCAGCATTCCAAACAGCCACATAGGCACACAAGTGTACAACGTGTCGGCAACGTGTTGGCTTGGTAATATTCCAACAAGAACCAGATCCAGACAAAGGAGATGGGAGAGTCAAGATGTCTCTGGGTCTAACAATTGCATTTGAAAAGGGATTTGTATGGGTGATATACTGTGCAAAAAGTATTTTTTGCAAGTTTAGACTACTCACACTGGTTGAGGATTTCAAGTTTTTGAGTGAAAAATTTGGTGAAAAATGTTTTGGATTTTACAGAAGTTTTTCACCAAAAATGTAGGTTACAATGTGCTGAGTTCCTGATTCTCATTGTGTGGTCTATATTCTGCCTTGCACGTGGTTTATTTTGCCCAAGATCGTGCTTGACTCTGTGGATTTCTCGGGGATAGTGAGGGTTAACTAATCAGCCCAAAAGTAGACAAGTAGAAGTATAATTTCACCTGGAGTTTTCGCCAGGAGTCACACCGAGCAGGTCCAGTGTTCCAATTTAAACTCGGATATAGGCGGGCAGGAATTCCAGTTGCATGTTGCTTGTCTAAATTCAGTTCATTTTGTCTTCCTTCACCCAGTGGAAGCTCACGAGGAACATGGAGGCAAAGCCCTGTAATGTCGAGTAATGTTGAGCATATATTCGTTTCGAGTGGCATCCCAGAGGGAATTTGGTCGGTCAGGCATGATAAATCAGGTAGGATTACGGGCTCGGCACAGTATCCCACGGAGTTCTCTATCAACGTCCGCGGAGATCTTTGGTGAACACTATAGCCTGCATTTACACCTTTCGAGTGCATCGATTCCGATGTCAAACGAATGAAAAATGGCAGAGAAATCCCTCATTTTCAAGTTCAAATCTGTACTGTCACGGGTGTCACTGATCCCATCGCCTGCCGAAGGTCTGCCGGGGGGCCAATGCATCGGCACCGGCTTTAAGGAAATGACAGTACCGATGACAGTAGCATGACAAATGGGAAATGACAGTTGATTGTCTGCCGTGAGAAGGTCCGCAGACTTTACTTCCTGCATGCCAGAGCACAATTGCCTGAGCAGCACCGCGCGAATATCGCGAAGGATAAACCGAAGACTACTTGGGACGAGTAATACCGATTGCATCAAGCAATTACACTCGAAGAACATGGTGACAGGACTTGATGTGGAAGAGTCAAGTATTCCGTCACCTACCTGCGATGCTTGCATCCAAGCGAAATTCCACGTCCGCCCGTTCCCCAAGGAAGCCAAACACCGTTCGGATATACCTGGAGACGTCACTCACAGTGATATCTGAGGTCCTGCACGCACCGTATCAATCGGAGGTATTATACTTCAGTCACCGATGACGTGAAGCACCGTTGGACTCCTCTCTTCATGAAGAAGAGCGAAGCATTCTCTCGCATACAGCAATACGCCAATTGGATTATACAGAAATATAAATGCAAACCAAAGGTCTTACGGGTGGATAACGGATCGGAACTTACGTCCAAGCCTGTCAAAGCTTAGCTTCTTCAATTTATTCAGATTCGAATTTACAGTCCGCCGATTTTCAAGAGGGTCGGTGGCGACTTCAGAGCGCGTGCGCAGGGCGACTGAATGAAATTATGTGCAGCTGCGGGCTCACCGGTAGCTGTCCAACTGGCTTCCCGCGGTGGGGAGCGATTAAATCGCATCAGTCTAAAAAAATGTTAACGTTGTTGTCACCGCTCTGCTCCCGTCGAAGGATTGGTTACGCCATACGCCACCCACGTGGATACACCGTCACCCACATGGATACACCGTCACCCACACACCGTTCCTTGTCTCTCACCATCATGTCAGAGCGTCGCCGCGACCGCTTCAGTAACTGGCTGCATAACCACCTCCATCCACGGTCTAGGGACTCGTCCCGGGCACCCACTCCGAGCCCCGCTTCTCCTGCTCCGCTCTCTATCTCGACGCCATCCGCTCCGTCGGCGAACGATCAGCCTGCTACAGCTGCGAACTCGATAAGTACAGCCGACGGCGCGGTCGATAATCTCACCGTCGTACTCGGACTTGTCCAACAGGTCTCAAATATCGTGCAAAAGGCCCCCTTCATCGCTCCCGTCGCTGGTCTCATGACCGAAATCCTGACGGCATACAAAGTACGCTTGACTGCTCGTTCCAATTGGCTGCTTCTAAGATTTCGGATGTTCTAGGAAGTAAAGGCCACAGATGATAAACGAGATGCTCTTCTCGCTAACATCGTGGACTTGAGTCGTGATCTCTGCAGTACCATTTTGCGGATGGATGCAACAAATCACATCGACCTTATTGGACGACTCAAGGCAGATATTGAAATATATGCTGGGTCAGTTTATCTTTCCCATTGCTGCTTAAAGCATCTCATTCAATGCTTGACACAGATTACTCGCCAAGGCTTCTCAATTTATACAGAATTATGATGACCAAGGTGTCCTGAAGCATATCGCTGCACGAAACGAGCTGGGAACGACGTTTAGTGCTCTCAGTCAGGCGCTCGATTCATTTGGAGCCAGGTTTCGAGTGAGTCTAAGTCAGTACTGTCCATTACTTTGGCACTTACAGTTTGTTAGAGCAACCGTTTGGTAGATCTCGCGATCAATCAGAATGCGAATGCACGAACACTGAACGAAGTGCACGATATAGTGTGAGCAGCAGCCTTCTCTCTCATTCTTCAATGCTCCTGCTAACTCGAAACCAGTGTTGAGGAAAAACTTGAGAAGTGGCTGAAATCACCCCCTGACATGAAGCAGAAACAGTTTGATACACAGAAGCTTCGGAAGGAAGGCACTGGGCTTTGGCTCTTGGAAGGCAACAGCTTCATGCACTGGCAAGATACACCGGGATCGCTGTGGATTCGAGGCCCTTGTATGTCCACGTCTTGTTGGTCATACCCAGCTCTTAACTCGAGATAGCGGGTGCCGGGAAGAGTGTACTTAGGCAAGATGGCTTTTATACACCTATTTTCTTCTACTTAAACCACTAGCAGTTCTGCAATTATCAGCAAACTCATGGCCGATAAACAGCTGTACAGGGACCTGGAGACTTCTCCTGCTCCGGCTATTGCATTCTTCTATTTTGATTTCAAGGAAAAGGGAAGACAAACAGTCGAGAGTGCACTCTGTCGGATTTGTCTGCAGCTCTCTGCGCAATCCCCGCATCTCTACAGGACTCTCGACAAACAGTACAGAGCATCTAATGGGCAGACTTTGCCAACTTACCAAGATCTCCTTAAAAACCTGAAAAAGTTACTCAAGGAGCTTGGACATACTTACATTGTTCTCGATGCACTTGATGAGTGCCAAGAAGCCGATCTCGAGCAACTTCTGGACTTTGTTTCAGTGCTTGGGGACTGGACTCGAACCCCTTTACACTTGCTGATCACTAGTCAGCCACGAAGTGTCTTCACAGAACACTTCCAGGATTTCCCCTGCATTGAGCTTCAGTATGATGTCACACAGGAAGACATCAAGCTCTTTGTCTCCAGTGAACTTCATGCCAAGCGAAGCTTAAATCCGTGGATCTCTCGTGCAGAATATGTTACCGAGCAGATTGTCCTTAAGAGCAGTGGAATGTCAGTCCCATCTTCACCTTTATGTTTGTAATCAAATTAATCCTTTAATTCCAGGTTCCGAATGGCAGCATGTCTCCTTGTTGAACTCTCTCGTCGGTGGACAAATGCTGCTCAATTGGACAAAATTCTTGACAGTCTCCCAACTGACTTGTTTGGAATCTATGACCGTTTCATAGAGGCAGTTCACCCAGATGACTTGGTCTATGCAACAGGGGTTCTCCGCTGGATCATCTTCTCTACCGAAAAGATGACTCTGAATAAGCTTGCAGATGCTGTTGCATTTGATTTTTCTGATACTACACGCTATGTCTACAAGCCAGCTCAACGCGAGGGAAACACAATTCTCAGGTGGCTGGAAGGACTAGTCATGCTCAGGAAAGAAAGCTCGGGAGAACTGCAAGTTATCTTGGCTCATGCCTCAGTCCAGGATTATGTCCTTTCCATGCAATTCAGCCATAAATTTGGCTCAAATTTTAGTGCCAGCTTCTCCCATACCTTCATGGCACAGACATGCATATGCTATCTTCTCCACTTTTCTGATCATCCTCTCGATATTACCACAGTCCGGAACTATCCGTTGGCACTCTATGCAGCACAGAATTGGTGTCTCCATCTGCTGGTTTGCCATAATCGGGACATTGTGTTTGCCAATGCAATGTATCTTCTGGAGGATGAGAGCAAACAATACCAAGCCCTTAAACATTTGCAAAGATGTCTGCGGGCTGCCCTCCCAGAGTCGCCTCTGCATTTATGCTGCCGCTATGGGTATATTGAAGGAGTGTGTAGTCTGCTTGCAAATGGTGCCAATCCCAACCAAGAGAGTAAACAAGGTGGCACCCCATTCCAGATTGCCGTTGCATGGGGCCATGCTGATATTGTACATGCATTGCTCAAGAACAACCCCTATGAATCAATGATACACCCCACATATGCCCTGGAGATTGCATCCAATCAAGGTGATACAGAGATGGTGCAAGTCTTGCTCAAAAATGGTTTCGACCTGAGTATAGAGGGCAGAGATGCATTGCAGGTTGCATCCGAGGGTGGACACACTGCAGTGGTGCAACTGCTGCTGGAGAATGGTGCTAATGTGAATGAAATGGGTGGGGAATATGGTAGTGCATTGCAGGCTGCATCCTGGGCTGGCTACACCGGGGTGGTACAACTACTGCTCAAGAATGGTGCTGCTGTGAATGCAATGAGTGGGGAATACAGCAGTGCATTGCAGGTTGCATCCCAGGGTGGCTACACCGAGGTGGTACAACTACTGCTCGAGAAGGGGGCAGATGTGAACTCAACAGGAGGCTCCTATGGTGAGAGCTCATTGGAAGCCGCATCCCAGTTTGGGTACACCGAAATGGCACAACTGCTGCTGGAGAATGGAGCTGATGTGAATGCAGGGAATGCATTACAGGTAGCATGCAATGGAAGCAATATAGAGGTGGTGCACCTGCTGCTTAAGAATGGTGCCAACGTAAATGCAGGGGGTGGGAAATATGGTAGTGCATTGCGAACTGCATCCCAGGCTGGCTGTACCGAGATTGTGCAGCTGCTGCTCGAGAAGGGGGCTGATGCAAACTCAAGAGGAGGCCCCTATTTGATAGCCCATTGGAAGCCGCATCCCAGGGTGGGTACACCGAAGTGGTGCGACTGCTGCTGGAGAATGGTGCTGATGTGATCTTTTCAATGGGTGGGGAATATGGTAGTGCATTGCAGGCTGCAGCCCAGGGTGGCTTTACTGAAGTGGCACGACTCCTGCTCGAGAATGGTGCTGAGGTGAACACATGGGGTGGGAAATATGGGAGTGCTTTGCAAGCTGCTGCCGGTGCCAGTTTGTACTTCCTATCAAACTCCCGATCAGACTCCTGGCTTGAAGACAGAGTCAATGTGAATGCACCAGGTGGAGAGGTGGTGCGACTGCTGCTTGAGAATGGTGCTGATGTGAATGCAATGGGTGGGAAATATGGCAGTGCATTGCAGGCAGCATCATTTGAAGGTTACATGGAAGTGGTGTGTCTGTTGCTCAAGAATGGTGCCGATGTGAATGCAGGGGTGGTGAATATGGTAGTGCATTACAGGCTGCCTCCTATGGTGGCTGCACTGAGGTGGTGCAACTGCTGCTCAAGAATGGTGCCAATATGCATGCTACAGTTGGGAAGTATGGCAGTGCATTGCAAGCTGCACACAGTAAAGGCCATAAGAAAATAGTGGACCTTTTACTGGCAAACGGGGCTGTCGACACAAGAGTAGGGGACACATCATTGAGTGACGAAGAGGGACTTCTGGCATGGGAACAAACTGTTCTTCGAAGCACGAGCTGGCAAATCCAGGAAAAGCTCAAAGCCTGGGCCGGACGAGCGAGAGCGTGGGCCTGAACATTGTCCAGCAAGTGGCGACGAGGGATGAATGAGGGAGAAATAATTCATATAGGAGACAAATAGGAGATGTACTAAAGTAAAGACTCGGAATATGTAGTTATAGTTGGATGGCTACCCACATGTAAGGTTTCCGTCAAGGTGAAGTCTTCCAAGGGTCAAATGGCTGTGCATGATGAGAAGTATATAGGCAGGTCGGTGGATCCCAGATGCGATGTCATTATGCATCATGAGCTTATAGATCCAACTGTTCATTGTTTTTTCCCCAACTGTAGACCGGTGACTGTCTGTCTATGAGCAAGCCTGTCGATAGACAGACCAGTCGATCTGAGTTTGAATTTCAAATGCAAATAAGTTACCACAAAAAGGTTATTCGCAAGATCGGCTGTACCTCATGGAAATTTTTGGTTGAAAGTCCAGAGCACCTCAGGGTCACTCTTGTATTGTATTCCGCCTTATCCGAAGGCCTGCGATTAACTTTTGCGTCCGCGGCGTCGATTTTTGTAAATGTTGTCGTTGTTTGGCTCGACTGATGGCCCCTCGGAAACCCGGTCCGGAATAACCTTTTAGGCAATATCTACCTCCAAAATCTCTTCTTTACAGCGAAGCCGCGTGGCTTGAATCGTGCTCATAACACCCATACCTAATACCTATGCACTGTCTATTCGTATCGCGACAACAGAAAATAATAAAGAGACACCGAGAACGGGAGGAGGAATAGAATAATAGGTAGACGAAACGGCGTGTAGAGTAGGCGGGACGAATCACGATACATAGAGTAGGGCCACGTAGAGTATGATTCCAGAGCGAGTTTTGTAGGCGGTTTTGTGCTTCTCCGTAATTATGTATGTACGCCCGAGAGGCTAGAGGAGCGAGTCGAGCTTACTGAGCACCTCGAGTACGGCGGCGACGAGCTCGAAGCCCGCGTCCTCGTCCCCGCCGACCGCCTCCCCGCGTGCGGCGCTCACCAGCCCGCGCACGCTCTCGCGCCCCATGTCGACGCCCGCCGAGCCCGTTGCGATGCGCGACTTGCGTTTTGATTCTGTGCCTGGGGGCGGAGGTTAGTGAGGGACGTGCAGAGAGATGGACGTGGCAGCAGTCGATGAGACTCGATTCGGGATGAGGGAGACCGTGGGCGAATGAACGTGGGGACGAAGGGAAGGAAGGTAAGGGACGGACGGCGGGTGAAGGAATCAAAGCGTAGACGGTGAAAGAACGGGCAAGGACGAAACAACGGGAGGAAAGCCAAGACGAAGAACTCACCCCCGGCCACACCGCCGCCAAACGGCCACACGCCAAATTCGCCCAGGATCTCGTCGCATCTGCGGGAACGTGTCAGCTTAGTCTCGCATCGTTGCCTCGCCGCCTCCCGCCGATACGTCGCCCTCATGCGAAGCCGCGACGCACCCTGGCGCGACACGCCTACACGCCCCACACACATCGCCAGTCGAGCCCCCCGCGTCAGGCCCGACGAAGCTTGCCACATCGTCCTTCGCCTCGCCCCCTACGCCGCGTCGACCTCTACGCTACCTCTCGTCCCCTTCGTTATCTATGGCAACCAGCAAAAAGCACAGAGCCGGGCGTAAACTCCGCCTCGGCAGATGCCTCGCCCCGCGAGCATATCGCGCGCGATCCTGCCCTCCGGCGGCGACTTCGCCGACGATCGTAGACGCGGCAGCAGATGCCTGCACTCCCCAGCGATTATGTCGCTCTCGGGCCATACACTCCATCGCATGCCGCCCTATCCCGGTGATGGCCTTGTCCGCGAAGAGCACGAGGAGCATGCCCGCAGGTCTGTCTCGCGACGGCTCCAGCACGCAGCACGTGGGCCTCAGCGGATGCTCGCCCCGCCACCCACGTCGCGCTGGCCTCTGCTCCGCGCCACGTCACACATCTCACGCCCCGCTCCCCTCCATCGTCCCCCCCGACTCTCTCCCCACCGTCACAAAAGACGCGAAAGAAGGACTCACCGCCCAAACGCGGCCTCCCGCTCCTCATACCCCAGCCGCCCAAACGCGTTGTCGAGCACCGACGCCGTGTACGCCGCGCACGCGAGGCACACCGCGCGCACCACGCGGCACTGCGTGCCGTCTGCGTCGAGTGCCGAGGGCGGGACCTGTGGGAGGGGGGTGTGAGTACGGGACAAGAAGAAGGGAGGGAGGGAGAGAGGGGAGAGAGAAGAGAGAACGAAGGTGTCGAGGGCCGACGGTTCGACGCCCACGTCGCAAAGGAAGGGGGGGGGGCGCCAGACCCTCGACACGGGCCCGCGTCAACGAGCGTCCTGCGAGTCGCAAGCAGAGCAACGCCCCGTGGCACGCCTGCGCCATCCAGCTCCCCGCTGCACCAGGCCGCCTGCCATGACGACGAGGACAGCGACGACGGCCAAGACGACGCGTCCACGACCGCCTCCGTCTGCACGTCAGCACATCACGGCGACGGCTCATCCAAGAAGGCGGCAGCCCGTCGGGTCCTCCGGGGGCATACAATGACTTCAGCCCACCGCCCTTCGCCTGCACGCCGCATCCACGCCCGTCTCTATGCACGTGTGCCCCGCGCCCACCGCCCGCCTCTACGGCGCGAGCTGGACTCGTCGACCGACCGCCGCTGTCTGCGACAATGACGGCGCCTCCGCGCCCGTCCTCCTAGTCTGCACATCAGCGAGCTCATCCAAAGGGCAGCCCGCCGCCCCGTCGTCTGCACGCCACCTACGACAACGATGACGGGTCCGCGCCCACCAGCATAGGTAGAGTCGCGTTCACGCTGTGCCCCGCGCCCGCCGCCCGCCGCTACGGCTCGAGCTGGGCGCTTCACCTCCGTCTACACGCCGCCGACGACGACGATGCGTCTAAGCCCCCGCCGCGCCGATGCCCGCCCCCGTTCGCGCGCGCGCCAGCTAGGACAGAGTCGCGTGCTCCGCCAGCGCGTCCGTCTCCCGGTCGCACCCCTCGCACGAGCACTCCGGCAGGCCCGAAGCCGCAGAGATGCGCAGCCCGCCGATCGTGCACATCCCATCCCCGGACGCAGATCACGCATATCCCGCACATCCCGCTGATCATGCGCATCCCACCGACGTCTCTCCTCCCCACCCAACGGCACGGCACGCCTGCTTCGAGCACCCCGGGGGTCCACTGCACGGCACGCTACCGGCGACAGCCCACCGCGCCCACCTCCCGCGCGGCGACGGTCCACCGCACGGTACGCCGCCCGCGCTCTCGAACGGCGTCGGACGAGCACCAGCGCCTCATCTCCACGTCCACGCCCATCCTCGTCGTCGGCATTCTCCCCGCCCCTACACCCCTACGCCCCACGCCCCCACGGCTCGTACTATCGACACTCCGCCCCGTCCGTGTGCCTCCAGCCTTGCCTCCTCTCAGGGGGCTCCCCACACGTGCAGCGACGTCCCTGCTCGGCGCCCCTGTACCACCGCTCCCCAAGGTACGCGAACAAAGAAAGAAAGAATGACGAAGCACGAATAAAGAATAAAGAATATAGAACTCAAAGAAGGAAGGAAAAGAAAGACAAGAAAAGAAGGAAGGAAAGAAACGCACCGCGCTCGTCCCGCTCGTGAGCAGACTCACGACGCGGTTCACGACGCCTGCCTTGACGTGTGCGTCGGCCTGTAAATGCGAGTCGTTAGCGTCCGGGTCGTCTTTAGAGAGGGTGGGAAGGAAGAAGGAGAAAGAGGAGGAAGGAACGAAAGTCGACTCGCAGCTGCACATCCGGGACCGTCCGCGCAGACGCTCTGCGGGCGAGGATGGAGCCCCCTCAGCAGACTCGAGTAGCAACATCAACACACGCATCGGGCGACTGAAGTCCCTCCCGAGATGAAGCCCCCACAGCACACGCGCCCCCTTGTCACGCAGCCCGGAGGACAATGCCACCCTCCGCGCCCGTGCATCTGGACGCAGACGCATGTCGACGCGCGCGCCTCGAATCGACTCCCGACGCCGCAGGGGGCCACACGACTGAAGTCCCTCCCGGCGAGAAGCCCCAGAGCGCGCGCCTCGTCGAGCACGCGCACCGACGAGAATGCGCTCGCGTCGGCTCGCCAAACGCCTCCAAGACGCGCGGGCGCACAGCACCGCCGGGCGATCGAGGCCGAGGCCCTCCCGACGAGCTTGATAGAAGCTCGCGCACGTCGCTTCGCGCTCCCTCCGCGGGCGGAGTCAGGCCGCCTCGCGCCTGGTCGACATACCCCCCGCCCCACCGTCTCCTCGTCTCTCCTCCGTGCATCCAAAACCCCGATCGAGGACCCCACGACCCCATCGAGGCCCCGCCGGGAGTACAAGCACACCCCCACAGACCGCACCACCCTCCCCCGTCCCGGCTCCAAGACAGCATCCCCCCGCACACCATCCGCTCCAGATCGACCGAAGCGAAAAACGCAGCAAAAAAACAAGCAAAAAACAAGCAAAAAAACAAGCAAAGAACAGCCGCAAAAACAAAGCAGAAGAGCACGCACCACCGGATGCGTCGCCATGTCGAACAGCAGGAAGTTGCGCTTCTCCGTGCGCAGCACGCCCTTGTCGACGAGGCCCTTCGCGAGGCGTTCGCGCACCTGTGGCGTGGGGGTTAGCGAGCAGAACGAGATGAGCATAGGAGTGAGCGTTGGCGAGCAGGAACGGGTGGGCATGGGAGTGAGCAGTGGCGAGCAGGAACGGGTGGGCAAGAGGGGGGCGTTAGCGAGCGAAGGGGGGACGGGAGAGACGTGGGAAGGAGGAGTGGGTAGGAAGAGGACGCGAAGAAAGTAAAGGGGTACAGAAGCCAAGGAGGGAAAGAAGAGCGACGTGAAGCAAGCACGCGAAGGCAAATGCGGTAGGTAGGCGCAGCAGAAGAGAAGCCTAGGGGAAGGAACAGCGAGAGTATGGGGACGGGCATGCAAGGCGGAAGGAGATGATGTGAACGACGGATCATGCACAGCGGCTGAGGCCAGGACGGAGAACGGAACCAGCGACGACGGCGGGAGGGAGGAGTCGCAGGGACGAACGCGGGAGAGAAAGAAGGACAGGACGGAGGGGACACACAATGGACGCGAAGGAGTCGAGGACAGACGCGAAGGGTGGAGGACGCGAAAATAAATGCGGTAGTAGGTGAAGCGGGAGAGATGCACGTCGGAGGAAGGAATGAATAGCGACAGGATGGGGATGGGCATGCAAGGCGACGTGAAAGGGACGGGCGTGAAAGAAGGGTCATGCAAAGCGGGAGAGAGGAGGCTAAGGCCAGGATGGAGAACGGAGGACGGAGGGAGGGGACGTGAACGAGCGGGTTGGCGGGGAAGAGAGAACGGGCGGGCTCGCAGGACGCGAGGGACGCGAAGGACGTGATGGAGTCCGGGATGGAGGACGGAGGGCGGAAGCATAGAAGTAGGCGCGGAAGGAGGGAAGGGGACGTGAAGGACGAGCAGGACGCGACAGAGCCAAAGACGGACGGAGGAGAAAGGAAAGCGGACAAGGATGCAAAGGGCAAGGATCTGGAGGTACAGCAAAAGGGGAAACGCGGTCGTCACGAGCGTAAGGACGGCGCAGACACGGGAGTAAGGAGGGAGCAGTGCAGGGGGAACGCGCCGCGCCGGGAAGGACCGGGCACCGAGGGCGTGCGCGGAGTGGAATGTGGGTAGGCGTCCTCATCGGGACAGGCGTGAATAGGACAGGCGGGCGGCGCGATCATAGGAAAAGGAGGTCGTGATTAGGACGGGGAAGCGGCCGCCGGAGAACGGATGCGACAGGAAAGAAAACGATGCGACAGGAAAGGAAAGGAATGGACGTGCGCGACGGGGGGGATGGAATGAGGACAGCTCGCGGAAAGGACGGGGACAAGGGGAGGAAGAGGGGATCGAGACGCGACAGCGGCCTAAATGGAGGAAGTGGACGGAGGACGGACGGGAAGGGCGGAAGCGAAAGGGGGGACGAGCGCGCGCGGATACGGATACGGGGAGCAGGGACGAGGGCGGTGGGGCGCAGGACAAGCGCGGAGCGGGGCAGTCCGAGTCCGGGGAGTACGGATACGAGGACGAGCGGGCGCGGAGGAGACGCCACACACCTGCTTCAGCTGGAACCCGATCTTGAGCACGTTCCACGTCTCGCCTGCGGGCCGCGGTTAGCGTTTAGCTTTCACGAGCGGGAAGAGACGGCGGCATGGAAAGAATAGAAAACGCCAGCATGAGTAGAGTAAGCGCCGGGACACCGGACAGGCGCCGGTATGCTGCGGACGGGCTGCGCACGCGAGCACGTAGCTACGGCCGGCGTGTGCGCCCCAGCCATTGGCGCAGGATGGGCCAGAAAACCAGCATCGAAGGGAGGAATAGAGAATGTGCACTGACCACTGAGCAAGTCGACCCAGGTGCCGACGCCCATCTTCTCGCCCGCGTCCTCGGTCTGCTTGATCATCTTGAGCGTCTCGTCGAGCAGCGTCTCGCCCGTCTGCCGCGTCGACAGCACCGTGATCGCCCGCTCCGGCAGCGGCAGCCGTTTCTGCCCATCCTTCCGTTAGCACAGGAAGCAAGTAAGCAGCGAAGAGAGGGACCCACGCGATTCGGATCCCTTACAATCCCAATCCTTCTCCTCAGCGCAAGCTCCATGAGGATGCACCCCCTTAGCGCATACGAGATGTTGTCGTTCCAGAAGCTGAGGTACCCCTGCTTGTCCTTGATCCCGAGCAGCAGCACCTCCTCCATGAGCGTGAGCCTAGGCAGCTTCCCGCCCACGCGCGCGTCCTCGCCCGCCTCGAGGAGGAGGTCGCGCGGGTCGTACGCGACGCGCGCGCCGCCCGCGAAGGCGCTGCCCGCGTGCGCCGGGCCTGCGTCGTCTGCGGGGGGCGACGCCGCGGGAGAGGAGACAGAGGCGGGGGCGGGGGTAGAGGGCGGGCGGTCATCGTCGTCCTGGGTGGTGGTCGTTGCCTGGGGGGCGCGGCGGCGGGACAGGCCTGCAGACGCCATCGAGGAGGACAGCAGGTATTTGGGTGGCGGTGCAGCGTGGCGGTGCACAGCGGTGATCTCTTGCCTGTCGACCGGTGTCCGCGCGCTTAAACGGTAATATGTGTCCCAAAACTTCGCGCTCTCCCTTGGTTGCTCGAAAACCCCCCTCTGCAAACTCCTCTTCGCCCAGAATAAACGTCTCCGAGCCCGAATCTCCCCTCTCCTTGGCCTGGACTTCCACCGCGGTATACGGCGGCAGAGCCGAATATACGCGCACCTTCCTCGTCCTCTTATCTCTTCTCCTCGCCCTAATTCAAAGTCCAACTGCCCTGCGCTCACACAACATCCCATTTTTTCCAGTCAATTATCGGCGCTCTAAAACACGAAGCTCGTCCAGCATCAAATCCCTGCGAAGATTCAACGTCTCTGAGCCGCGTCTTGTGGGTTTCTTTCTCTCATATTTGAGGACTTACTCCTCTGCACCTAAATAAAAAAGAAAAAGACGCACCACCATCTCCCATCTCGTTTCCGCACTCAAACTTCTCAGCCAGGCTCAACTTTCTCGACCCGTTACTTTCTTTCGATAGCCTTTCTTGCCAGAGACGCCATACCGAGAGTCTCTGGCGGCATTATATCCATCAGTCAAGGCACGCCTCGATTAATTGAGGCGCAGCCTGAGACCGTGCCACGGGGCTTACTCTCCCTCCCTGCGCTCGTCCGTCTTCTCGCTATTGGAGGATATATGTACCTCGGCAAGTGTCTTCATTTCTTCTTGTTGGATCACTCTCAACCTGACCGAGCGTAAGAACTTCGCCCACTCCTTGGTTGCTCCTGTCATCCTGTGGGCTACCACGAACAGCCTCCAGTCGCGGTGGTACTCCTCAGTATTCCGAAGTACATTCGCGATCGGGGCGCGCTCGAGTCTGCTCGTGTTCGATTCTTCCTTCCGAACCAACTCCCTCTGGTTTACTATTGATATCCTCCCTGGAATGCGAACCGCGACGCGAGCGTGAGCTATTACATAGAATGGATATTTCGAGGTACTCAAGGAACGGGAGGGTTAAAAACAGGAGGAACGAGGTTGAGCCTCCTTCGACTCCGACGTCAAGCACCGTATTTCATCCGATTTCATCAATGGCACCGATGGAGGTGTCTATCTAGTATCTGGAGTCTCGGGTCCTTCAGTCCGCCTAGATCTGGTGCCCCCTCCCCATTCCTTTCCTCGTATTTTATCAAACACTTCCCATTCGCACCGGCGCCACGGACACGGCAAGCCGGACTGTATTAGAAGGAAGGTAATCCTGTGCGGATGGCTTCTAGTGGACCCAAAAGAGCCACTTTAATGTACCGCTGGGATTCGAACCCAAGACTCAACTACGCATGCACGCTTCAATTAGTTCAAACTGAACCGGGGCTCATTTCCTCGTTGACAGTGATCTTACATCCAACTCTCTCACATCGACATACTCGATCCATCAGGCTCCAAGCCCACCTGTTCAGCGTGGAATCAGTCCGAAAAGTCCAACTCTCCCCGGGCAAACCCGGATTGATTGGTACCGCATCTCAGGGCGCTCTAATCCTTGTCCTGGCACCCAATGAAAATCATTCCTTGAAATAACTGTATAGCTGGGGCGGGCGGAAGAACATATGCGGACCACAGACGCACCCGCGACTCACAAGGCTCCTGTTCGGAGAAAAAAAGTACACTGTTCTCATTCCAACTTAGGACTACATCAGGCACACTTAAATGAATTGAACAGAAAGCGCCACAGTACTCTCTCTTTCCCTTTATACATACAAGCGGCGGACGGACCGCGGAGCGGTCCGTCCTCCCCTTTCTGAAGTCCTCAGGTTTACCTCCAACGAACATTTGGGATGTAAATGCTAATGTTCCGACACTTGACCACTGGCAGTCGGAAACCATCCGAAACACGCTGAGCAGTGCCAAAGAGGTCCTACCGTACTTTTTTCCTTCGATTCAACCAGGGATACGCCGGAAATTTGGAATTTTACGCGTGGCGAGCACGATTTTGACCAGGTTTTGGCCCTGCACGACGAAATTTGCATTCGACAACCGGGGGTGTGACGCGAGATAGGTCGAATCGCAAAAGTACAGTAATTTGACTCTTCAATCTTCGATATATAAAGCCAGAGAGAATTGTTTGTAAACTGAGCAGAGGGGTTTTGATTTTTCAAGTCGTTCCTCATCTGTTTTAGACAGGCGGGAATTTCGCTCAAATCAATACACTACAGACGCGACGCGACCGTCACGTGCCGTAAAACGTTTCAACTCTTGCGAAGTTTAAAGCTGATATTCCACAGTCTTGGGGTTGATGAGCCAAAAGCGGAGTTTAAAAGGCTTTGGACAGACGTGCTTAATTTTATAAAGAGAGAGATCCAGCCACATGAATCCACGAACACCGTTCAGTATCCAACTCACTACGAAAATTTAACCTCTCAGCTGCAAAACAACATTGTCTTCCTTGCTCTTTATTGCTCTCAACCACTGCACTGAAACATTCAGTAGCTTCTTTCTCAGGTCCTGTCTTCCTCTGAGTCGTTCCTAGTTTTCTCGGTCGCGTTAAAAATGTTACATAACTTATTGCTGGCCAATCAGAATATCCCAATGAACTTACCCTACTCAGGTTGGTTTGTGCCGGCGATGAGGCGTTCAGTAACTCAGGGAAAGTTGACGCATTCACGCGAAATATATCTCAATTAATGCAGTCCCTACACCGAACCAACGGAGCCTTCGGAGTCCCAGTACACAGCACGATCGGAAACCCAGTCTTCAAGTACCTCTTTAGACTCGTTACCAGTCTGCCTACGAGTGGCAAAAAAATGTGGCAAGCACTTTGCCGTAGGCAGACTGGTACAACTCGGGATCAGCAATCGAGGCGCGCGCGGAGTTTGAAAATTTCTCCCCGCTGGCGTCCTGTGCTCAATTTAAGTCAGATCATGAAATGCAAAATGGAGAGTTCAATCTAGCAGCATAATACTTGAATTTTGCCTCTTCAGAATTTCTTCAAAGTCCCTGCTAAGAGTGCACCAAAATGGTCAGAATTACAAGAGAAATGATGGCAACTGATCGCAATCGATGATGCCGTGATCGGCACCACCAAAAAATTCAAACTCCCCGCGCGCGTCGATTGTTTGGCCCGAGTTGTACCAGTCTGCCTACGGCAAAGTGCTTGCCACATTTTTTTGCCACTCGTAGGCAGACTGGTAACGAGTCTAGTACCTCTTCGTTACTCACTGATGTGTCGCCTCCTCTCGTGTCAACAGCCCCGTTCACCAGTAAAAGCTTCGCTATTTCCCGGGTTACGCGATTGCGGTGTGCAGCTTGCAAAGCGGTTCCGTACTTTCCGTTCCTTGCATTGACATCAGCACCATGCTCCAGCAGCAACTGTACACGCTCTGGACGCCATGTAGTTGATGCAGCTTGCAATGCGCTCCCATATTCTCCGCTCGACATGTTCACGTCAGCACCATTCTCCAGCAGCAACCGCATAACTTCTATGTTGGAAAAATAGGAACTGGCACCGGCAGCAGCGTGCAAAGCAGTCCCATATCTTTGGCCTCCCAGTGCATTCACATCGGCACCGTTCTGAAGGAGGAGCTGTACTACATTGGTACGGGCCTGTGCGGACGCAGCCTGCAATGCACCGCAATACTCGCCGACTCCTGCATTCACATCCGCGCCGTTCTCCAGTAGGAGTTGCACAACCTCGGCATGGCCCCACGAGCATGCAACCTCCAAAGCAGTCACAGATTTTTGGCCCCATGCATTCACATTGGCACCATTCTGGAGCAGGAGTCGCACCACCTCTGTGTGGCCGTGGCTAGATGCAGCCCGCAAGGCACCACTCTCATAACGGTTCTCATCCAGTGCATTCACATCAGCACCTTGCTTAAGCAGGAGTTGCACCACCTCCAGATGGCCCATGGCAGATGCAGCCTGCAAAGCACCCCCGTATACTCCGCCCGGTGCATGCACCTCAGCACCATTCTCGAGGAGGAGTTGCACCACCTCGACGTGGCCTTCCTGAGATGCTGCCTGCAAGGCACTCCCATATCTCCCACGGGTTCCATTTACATCTGCACCATTATCAAGCAGCAGTTGCACCAGCTCAGTGTTGCCTTGACTGGATGCCTCATTCAGAACACGCATGATATTGGGGTTGGCCTTGTTCTTGAGCAATATATGTATAACATCTGTATGGCCCTGATCGACTGCAATATACAGCGGGGTGCCCTCTGCAATCCTTTGGTTGACATTGGCCCCATTTGCAAGCAGACCACGGACCCCTTCGATGTAACCATGGTGGCAGCACAAATGTAGAGGTATGTCAGGTGGGAGGGAGGAAAAGAGGTGGTGTATAGATGTCAGAGCATAGAATTGGTTACTCCCCTCCTCTAGGAGTTGCATTGTGCTAGCAAATAGGATGGTCCGATCGTGGCAATGTAACAGATGGTAGCACCAGTTCTGTGCTGCATACTCTGCGAACAGAGAAGGTTGAAGCATGGAATCATCGAGGGGATGGTCGGAGAAGTAGAGCAGATAATCTATGCAGGTTTGTGCCATGAATGTATGGGAGAGGCTGGTACTGAAGTTTGAGCGGAATCTTTGTGTGAACCGTGCAGAAAGGATGTAATCCTGGACCGAAGCATGAGCCAGGATGACTGTTGATGCCCCCAAGCCCTCATTTCTGAGCAGGACTAACCCTTCCAGCCACCTGAGAATTGCGACTTTGTTTCCCTTCTGTTGCCTAGGTTTGTAGACATATCGTGCTGGATCAGAAAAATCAAATGAAACAGCTTCAGCAAGCTCAGTTAGAGCCATTTCTTTGGTAGAGAATATGAGCCAGCACAGAACTGCTTCAACATAGACAAAGTCATCTGGGTGAATTGCCTCCAGGAACCGGTCGTAGATCCCGAACAGGTCAGTTGGGAGATTGTCCAGCATTTTGTCCAGTCCTTCAGGATTTTGCCACCGGCGAGATATTTCAACTAGGAGACATGCAGCTAACCGGAACCTGGGTGGGTCATTATCAAGATTGGTAATAGTTGACAAAAAAGAGACTTACATTCCATTACTTTTCTGCACAATCTGCTTGGTGATGTAGTTGGCACGGGAAGCCCACATCTTGAAGTTGGGCTTGAGAAGTTCAGCAGTAACAAAGAGATTAATATCTTTCTCTGTCAAAGAACTATCAAGGAGTATGCAATGCATATCTTGCAAGTTTTCTGTAAAGATGCCACGGGGCTGACTGGTAATGAAGAGATGCACCGGGGTTTGAGTCCAGCTCCGGAGGACCGAAATTAAGTCCAGAAGTTGCCCGAGATCAACTTCTTTGCACTCATCCAGTGCATCAAGAACAATGTAAGTGCGTCCGATCTCGAAGAGTAACTCTTTGAGGAGCTTGAGAAGATCCTGATAGGTTGGCAAAGTCTGTCCGTCACGTATTCGATACTGCTCATCAAGTGCACTGTAGGGATGCGGAGACTGCGCAGAGAGTTGTAAAATAATGCGCCGGAGCGCAGTCTCCACGGCCTGGCCCTCATTGTCCTTGAAGTCAAAGTAAAAGAATGCTACAGCAGGAGGAGGACTGGGATTTTTCAAATCCTTGAAAAGTTGTTTGTCAGAAACTAGTTTGCTGATCACTGCAGAGCTGGGGATAATGATTCAATTGCAGTCAACTATGTGCAAACTGGAGAATCTCACCCGAGCACGCTCTTGCCGGCACCCGCTATCTCGAGTTCAGTGTTCCGCATGACCAAAAAGAATAGATATTTACAGGGCCCCTGGATCCAAAGCGAACCCGGATTGTCTTGCCAGTTGATGAATGTGTCACCTTCCAGGAGCCAGAGCCCTGTTCCTTCTTGACGCAGCTTCTCCGTTTCAAGTTGTTTTCGTTTCATGTTTGGGGGTGATTCCAGCCATTTCTCAAGCTTTTCTTCGAGGCTATGTGGACATCAGCTGGAGAAGTTTCACTGATGAGTAAAAGGCGCTACTGACGCCATGTGGTGGACCCTGTCCAGTGTTTGAGCATTCACATTCTGGTTTATCGCAAGATCTACCAAACGGTTGCTCTAACGAGACGTGAACACAAAAGAAAATCGATGCGCGGTGGGCCTTACTCGAAACCTGGCGCCGAATGAATCGAGCTCCCGAGTGAGGGCAGTAAACTTGGTTCCGAGTGCGTTTCGTGCTGCGACATGGCTCATGAGCCCTTGGTTATCATAATCTTTGATGAAGGTGGAGGCCTTTGCGAGCAATCTGTCAAGTCCGGCATGAGACCCCGGCACATCAATTCGCAAAGAGGAACTGACCCGGCATACGTTTCAATATCCGCCTTGAGACGTCCAATAAGGTCGAGATGATTTGTTGCGTCCATTCGCAAAATAGTGCTGCAGAGATCACGACTCAAGCCCGCGATGTTGGCGAGAAGGACATTTCGTTTCTCATTTGTGTCCTTTACTTCCTGAAACATTGGAAATCTTAGATGCGGCCAATTGTAACGAGGATTTAAATGTACTTTGTAAGTCTTCAGGATTTCGGTCATGAGAGCAGCAGCGGGAGCAATGAACGGAACTTTTTGGACAATGTTGGCGACCTGTTGGACAAGCCCGAGCACGAGAGTGAGATTATCGACCACGCAGTCAGCTGGGCTCAGGGATTCTGCCTGCACGGCAGGCAGCTGATCGCGCGGCAACGGAGCAGACGACATGGGGTCAACAAGGGTGGGAGTGGGGTCCCTCGACGATGTCTCAGGCTGTGGACGCAGTTTGGTCTGCACCCAGTTCTTGACGCGGTCGCGGCGACGCTCTGACATGATGGTGAGAGACAAGGAATAATATATCCACGTGTGCATGTAACTAATTCTGGTGACAGTCGACCTTTTTAGACTGATGCGGCGACGCCGCATCAGTCTAAAAATTTCTGGGCCTACAACATATGTAATTTACCTAGTAAGTTACCTTTTTGAGGGTGTCACATGCCCAAATCACGCCTAATTTTCCTCCAAAAAATCGCCGTCGCGCTCGTGGCGCGGCTCCTCTCTGTGGCGGATTCAAGTCTAATGGAGCTGGGAGAGTGAAGGAAGAAGCCAATAGTATTATTCTGGTTCAGAGAATTGTAGACTAGAGCCACCCCCCATGTGTCAGAAAATCTTGAAGATAGTACCGTCACAATTATAGTTTAATCCACGGCCCCAACACGAAAGACACAGCTGGAGTTCCCGGGTTTAGGGAGATCTGGAGTTGGGAGTTCTGACATTTACGAGGAACAGTGCTGACTCTGCTGAGCGCAAGTTTTGATGTGACAATGCCCGATCGAGTAG
Organism: Mycena latifolia; assembly: GCA_029289555.1. NCBI lineage: Eukaryota > Fungi > Basidiomycota > Agaricomycetes > Agaricales > Mycenaceae > Mycena > Mycena latifolia. Next base: position 39,165 of record JARJLE010000195.1, read on the forward strand.
AACTAGCTAGTTAAAAATCACGACGCGTCGATCACGTTAACAGTTGAACAGAAAAATGGGTGGATAATAAACTGTGCCACTAAAAGGTCCAGAACACTCTGCATTGTCCTGCGACGCGGTCGTGTAAAAAATGAAGGTCAGGGCGCGTGCGATGGTAATTTACAAGGCACTTTCGACCCTCCGACTACAAGGTAAGTACATCATACACGTGACCGCGGTAAACTTACTGTAATTTTAAACAACCCGGTTTTTATTCCGCAACCCTATGAGGCGTGATCAAATCGCTCCCAGTTGGACAAGTATGGGCGAGCCCGCGGCCGCGGCATTCATTCACTTAGCGGCGAGAAGGCATTCCGATGGTTCCCAATTATAGTATTTCGTCCAATTTATTCGAAGACCGGTCGTCGACATACGCCTAATCCTGCACGGACGCAGTCCGAGCTCCGATTCGGTTTTGAGAATTGTCCGACCGCAAATTTGGATATGCAGGAATAGATTGAAGAAACTATGCCGTACGGCTTGCCCGCACTAAATAACACTCTGCTCGAGAACACCATCCTATCCGGATTCGCTGGCAGTGCTACTACCAGCGGTTCAACGCAGACTTCCCCGTGCGCACGCGGAGGGTACGCAGCTCGCCCCCAGGGCACAGCTCCTGCTCGTCCGCGCTCCCTGCCCGCCGACGTTCCTCGCGTCCGCGCGTCAGCTCGCCAGGTCTAGGGTTAGGGTTAGCGCATGAGCCTCACGAGCTCGGGCAGTACCCACTCGCAGGCGGCTCGAGCCCAACTTCATCGTCGACGCAGCCCGGAGCAAGGCAATGACCTCGCGTCCGCGCGCCAGCTCGCCAGCTCGCCTCGTCGAGCAGCACCCGCGCGAGCGCGGGCCTGTAGAGTCCGAAGACCCGCGCCTCGCCGTCGCCGCCGCGAGGCCCAACCTCCCGCCGAAGCTCAAGCAAGCTCGGCCCCATACGCCCCGCCAGACACCAGCGAGCCCAGATCCCGATCGACGCCGCGGCTCGCGCAGCCATTCTCGGGGCAGCGTATGTCCCCTGCGCCAGACACTCCCCGCTCCGCGGCACGCTCGCGCGTCGTCGACGTACGCGCCTCGCAGGCCGACCCTCGCCGATGCAGCCCCGACCTCGTGCGCCTCTCGCCGCGCAGGCCAAGCCACTCCCCGCGGACCGCCCGACGAAGGCTCTCGCGCGTCGTGGACGAAGGTCCCTCGCACCCGCTCCACGCCACGGCACCCCCCACCACCACCGCCCGCTGCCTCTCTCCTCGCCGCAGCGTGACTCAACTCTGCTCGCGCGCCTCATCGGGCACTTCGAGCGGCTGGCCCGTCGAGGCCGAAGATGCAGCGCGCTGTCGAGCCCAATGCGCGCAGGGGCAGGGCAAAGAGCAGCACGACACTCGATCTCCACCAGCGACGCCAAAACGCCCCGCATACCCACACCAGCCCGCGACCTCGCTTCCCTCAAACCCGCGCGCGCCCCCGTCCCCCGCCCCATCGGCCGCTCCTCTCCTCCCCTCCTCCCGGGGGAAAATCCCTCCGGGCGCGGGTAGCAGAGCCGGCGTGGGCACAATCGCATCCTCGCGGGGACCAGGGACCGCGATGGAGGGAAGAACCATCTGCATCCGCATCGAGTCGAGGAGTCCAAGCACACCACCTCCGTCCGCATCCCCTGCGGGGATCGCGATACACGGAATAGTAGAAAGAGCGCAAGGAAGGAGAATAGAAGGGGAAAGTGAAGGAGAATGGAGCGAAGGCAAGACGGGGATAGAAGGGGAAGGTGAAGGAGAATAGAGGGGAAAAGTAGAGTGAAGCAGAGGAGCACGCACCACCGGATGCGTCGCTATATCATACAGCAGAAAGTTGCGCTTCTCCGTGCGCAGCATGGCAGGGCAGGTGAGCCGGAGGGCGGGGAGAAGCGGGGAAGCAGGGACGCGGGGAGGAGTAAGGAAGCGGGGAAGGAGGGAAACGGGAATGGGACTGGGACTGGGACTGAGAGGGACTGGGAGGAGGGCGCGAGGAGGAGGGCGCGAGGAGGCGGAGCAACGGGGGATGCACGCGTGTGATACAAGCCCGCGCGCAGACGGGCTCGCGAGGGGACGCGTCGGCGCGAGGACGAGGGGGGGAGACCAGCGCGGAAGGGGGCGCAGAGGATGAGGAGGAGGGAAGACGCGAGGGGGGCGTGTAGGACGCGAGGGCGAGGGAAGATGCGAGGGGGCCCAGGAAACACGTGGGGCAGCTGCGAAAAGTCGTGAGGGCGAGTGCGGGAGGAAGGAGGGGGACGGGGAAGGACGCGAGAGACACCACGGGATACGGCGCGCGCGGGGACCGGGCACGGGGGGCAGCGACCGAATACGAAGGGGGGAGCGCGAAGAGGGAGGGATGGGGCGAGATGGGGGAGGTGGAGGACGACGGAAGGAACGAGGGAAGGAAGCGAGTACGAATAGGATGAAGAATAGGATCGGGATGCGCGGAGCGCTTCGGGATAAAGAGGGGCAAGCAACAAGCTTGTGGGCCCATTGCCCGAGGCAGGGGGGCGCAGGGACGCACGGACGCCGTGGTGTGCGGGATTAGCGGGACCAGAGGAAGGGGAAACAAGGAACGGAAGTAGGTAGACACAGACGCTACACACCTACTTCAGCTGGAAGCCGATCTTGAGGACGTTCCATGTCTCGCCTGCGGGGCAGTTAGCGTCGTATTCAAGCAGAAGCCGAGTCGCGCAGAAGGAGAATCGAGGAGGATGGGGACGCCAGCAAGAACAGAATAGCCGCCTAAAAACTAAGGAAGCGCTACGGCGGGGGCGGGGGTAGAGGGCGGTCGGTCGTCGTCGTCGTCGTCTTGGGTGGTGGTCGTTGCCTGGGGGCGGGGCCTGCAGAGCATGAAGGTGGCGGTGTATGGTGGCGGTGCACTGCGGTGATCTCTTGTCTTTTGCCCACCGTACCTCTGCGAATATGGCATACAAATTGTTCCTCTAGGAAAAAATTCCTCCGCCCAGACTCGCTCGCCCTTGGCGGCTCGAAACTCACCCTCTGCCATTCCCTCAGTGGTCGCTAGATCTTCGGATTCGCAGTGTGCAGGAAACGCAAGTCTTGCAATCAAAAGCACCTCTCATGTCTCATCTCCTTCGTCTGTATTTCCGTGTCAGTGGGCCACCCGTCAACCCCAAACGGCCTGCTCGCCACTTGTATGCACGGACATAATGCACCGCCGGGATTCGAACCCAACAACAACCCAACAACGCCATATCACACATGCCAGTTCACGCTTCAACCAATTGAATACGAAGCCTCTTTCCCTCCAAACGCTCGCCCTACATCTCATTCATCTATAGTCAACTATTGCTATCTGCACACAAATACACAAAGCTCCTCTAACATCAATGCACGCCGGAAATTCAACTTATCCTACTTAGCCGCGAAGTGATGGAGTGTTCTTCGTTCCTTATGGGTTCCTTTCCCTCGGCCTCAGGACTGACTCCGAACAGAAATGGAAAAAAGGAAAGGACGTCTCTCTCAATTTGCTTCGCGTGTCTGGATTCAATTTACTTCGCGGTCCGTCCAATCCTTTCTTCCTCATAGCCTTTCTGGCCAGAGACGCCGTACCGAGAGTCTCCGGCGGCATTATATCCATCAGCCAAGGCAAGGCAACCAAGTTGGAATGGCCTCTATGTACACGACCAAAAAGGTCTTTACACCGACGTATTATGCATCGCCGGGATTCGATCCCACCCCAATCGATCTCAGACAGACCTCGATTGATTTAACCGAAGAAACGGATCGTGCTACGGTGCTTACTTTCCCTCGCTATCGGAAATCTAATCAAGTTCAAATGGCTTTGAGTGGACGAAAAAGGTTGGTTCAACCCCAGTATCATATATGCACCGCCGGGATTCGAACCCAGACTCGACCAATCAGGCATGCATCAACTAATTTAATCGAAGAGCAGACGGCGTCACAGTGCTTACTTTCCATTCTTGCGTTCACCGTACATCCCGCCCATTTTCTCGCTATCAAGTTCAACTTCTCCTGAACGGCAAAGTGAGGCCGTCGTCCGTGGTCTTTTTGAACCACTTCACCCGTACCTCAGCGGTGCTCTGAAAGAAAAGAGTAATCGGTCGCCTCCTGTATCGCTATTTACTTCTCCGTTTCGTTCCTTTCTTCCTTTCTCATACTTAGCCATTCTGTCTAGCCCAGAGAGGTGATCCTATACTCGGTATCCAGCCACGAGCAACTCAGCGAGTATCCCTGGAGTCTCCGCCCGAAAAAAAACTATTTCTGCGAGCCGAGGCTAGCATTCCTAGGAAGTTCGAACGCCTAGCTGACCCCAACACCTGTTCGGCAACCAATATGACCCGCGGAGATTCGAACCCCAGCCCCAATCAATCGGGCACGCTTCAATTAGAGCGCCACCATACTTACTTTCCGTTGTTTTTCTCGCTAATGAACCACAGCATGTGTGTATGCATCTGCACAACAGAAAATCCTTGTTCTAGATTCAACATCAAATCACGCCAGCCTCACCTTATCTCTTCAACCGTCAAATCACTCTGGAACGACAAATCGATGGTGTCTTCCGTCTAGATTACTTCAGCCGTACCTCAGCGTTGCTCTACAAGGACAGAGCGGTCGGTCGCCTCTTGCATCGCTCCTGCCTCGTTTTTGGACTCAATTTCCTTCTCAGTACCTTCCTTTCTTTCTGGCACCTTTCTGGCGTAGCAGAGACACAATATCCTACTCCTTACAAAATTACGGATGTCCCTCCGGACTTTGTAATAGCTCTTAAATATCTCAGCAAGTCCGAATCGGCGATCCCGGCACGTCGGCACAACCACGGCATTTGCGCATTATTGATCCTGTCGGAGTGTAGGCCCATGCGGAACTCAACTCCGATCAAAGCGTCACCGGCAACACGCATGCCGCCGGTGCCGCCATAGACATTTCTTCCAATCCTATCTTCGTATGTTCAGCGAGCAAATGGCGGATCGCGAATTCGATGCGGTCCATCAGTCGCTTATAAAACCACGATACTCAGCCAAGAACCGGTTAACGAAAGCCGAGACTCCAGCTATGACCGTGACTGGAGTCTCCCCCAAACATCATTTCTGCGAGCCGCGACAGGCAATCCGCATTCCGGATAGCGGACCGAAGTCTGTATTCCCGCATTAGTGGAGCAAAGTCTGTATCTGTGCCTTAGACTCGCCTCCCACTCTGATCATCGACTTCTTTAAACACACCAAATCAACTTCGTCCAAAAAGCTTGTAGTTAGGGTCCTTGGTTTTTGATCTCACTTGTAATCAGGGCTGGTGCAACTTACCTTACACACTCAACTTGAAAAGTCGGTCAGTCTGTGTACCCGTGTGTACTCGGGCACCGAACCAGTGTTAATTCTACATGATACACCGACATATTAATATTCACTATCCTACACAGTTCCTACGTGGAAGCAACAGAGAATTCGGACCCAGACTCAGACTCAGACTCCAACGCTGATGGTTCAGACTCTGATTCTGATGTGTTTGAGTCGTTTGCGCAAGCTCTTGTGTCAATGGCACCATTTTTCAGTAGTAGAATTCTTGTATCGTAGCTGGATGCAGCTCGTAATGCGCTCCCATATTTCCCACCCATTGCATTCACATCAGCACCATTGTCGAGGAGGAGTTTTACCAGCTGGGTTTTGCCAATCTTGGATGCTGCCTGCAATGCACTCCCATACTTCCCACCGGTTGCATTCACATCAGCACCATTGTCGAGGAGAAGTTTTACGAGCTGGGTTTTGCCAATCTTGGATGCTGCCTGCAATGCACTCCCATACTTCCCGCCAGTTGCATTCACATCTGCACCTTCCGCAAACAGGAGTCGAACTATCTTGATATGGCCCTCCATGGAAGCGGCCTGCAATGCACTGCCATATTCCCCACCTGTGGCATTCACATGGGCCCCGTTCTTGAGTAGGAGTTGCACCATCTTAAGGTTGCCTCGCTCAGATGTGATCTGTAAGGGGCTACTGTAGTTCCCAGTCATTATGTTCACATCAGCACCATGCTGGAGCAGAAGTAGAACACATTCTGTGTCATCATTCCAATCTGCACATGCGGCCTGCAATGCGCTTCCATACTTCCCACCCGTTGCATTCACATCAGCACCGTTGTCGAGGAGGAGTTGTACCAGCTGGGTTTTGCCAATCTTGGATGCTGCCTGCAATGCACTCCCATACTTCCCACTGGTTGTGTTCACATCAGCACCTTTTGCAAGCAGGAGGTGCACTCCCTCGGTGTTGCCCTGTATGGATGCAGCTACCAATGCACTACCAGCTTCCCCGCCCCCAGCATTTACATCTGCACCGTTCGCAAGCAGCAGCCTCACCACCTCTTTGTGATTTTTGCTAAATGCTGCCTGCAATGCACTCCCATATTTCCCGCCGATTGCATTCACATCGGCACTCTTCTCAAGGAGGAGTTGCACAGCTTCTGTCTGGCCATTCACGGCCGCGACGTACAATGTGCTACCGTATTTCCTGCCCCCTGCATTCATGTGGGCACCGTTCTCGAGCAGGACTCGCACCATCTCTGCGTTGCCTTGACTGGACACCACATCCAGGACAGTCCCTGAGTTTATAACTTCTATATTGGGGTCTGCATTGTTCTTGAGCAATAGACAGATGATGTCTGTGTGGTCTTCTTTCACTGCAAAATACAGTGGGGTGCGGCCCCAGGTGTCTTTTCTCGGAATCACTTGATTGACATCGGCACCTCTTTCAAGCAGGCTATGCACTCCTTCAATATATCCATTGTGGCAACACAGATGCAGAGGTAATGTTGGGAGGCTCTTCCGTGGTTCATGCATGTTGTGGAAATAATGGAGGGCATAGTATTGGCTGCTCCCTTCCTTTAGAAGATGCATTGCACTGGTAAGTAGGATGGTCCGGTCGTGGGAAAGCAACAGATGCTGGCACCAAGTCCTCGCTGCATAATTTCCCAGTGGATGGTCGGAAATCAAAAAATGTCCCTTACGCGTAAATGAAAGGTAGGCTTCGGGATGGTCGGAAAAGTAGAGCAAATAATGTATACAACTCTGTGCAATGAATGTATGAGAGAGCTTGCTGTTGAGATCATGGCCAAATTTATGCGTGAAGTCCTTGGAAAGGACATAGTCCTGCACGGAGGCATGAGCCAGGATGACCGTTGGATGGAGATCATTAACAATGACAAGGCCTTCTAGCCACTGCCGAATTGCAACTTCGTTTCCACTGCGGCGATTACGTTCATAAATGTATTGTGTAGGATTGGAAAAATCAAATGCAACAGCATCTGCAAGCTCATCCAGGGTCCTCTCTCCAGTGGAGAAGATGATCCAGCGGAGAACTCCTGTTGCATAGACCAAGTCGGCAGGGTCAATTGCCTCCAGGAAACGGTCATAAATCCCAAACAGCTCATGGGGGAGCATGTCAAGCATTTTGTCCAATTCACCGACATTTGTCCACCGGCGAGATATTTCAACCAGGAGACATGCAGCCAACCGGAACCTGGATGGGTTATTAAGAATTATAATCATTGATAAGAAAGAAGAGACTCACATTCCGTTGCTTTTGCGCACAATGCACTCTATGATGTAGTCTGCACAAGTCCAGCCTTTGAAGGCAGACTTTTGAAGTTCCTCAGTAACAAAGAGGTGAATGTCTTTGCCTGTGACAGCTGCCTCCAGAAAGAGACACGGAATATTCTGGAAGTGTTCCATCAAAGTGCTACGAGGCTGGCTAGTAATCAAGAGGTGCAAGGGGGTTTGCATCCAGCTTCGGAGCACTGAAATCAAGTCCAGAAGTTGCTCGAGATTGTCTTCTTTGCACTCGTCAAGTGCATCAAGAACAATGTAGGTTCGCCCCAGCTCCTTGAGTAACTCTTTTAAGACCTTGAGAAGACCCTGGTAAGTTGGGGGGATCTGTCCGCTGGACTGCTTGTACTCCTTGTCAAGAGTCCTGTAGGGATTTGCAGCGTGCGCAGATAACTGAAGAACAATGCGCCGGAGAGCCACCTCAACAGGGTTACCTTCATTGTTTCTGAAGTCGAAATAAAAGAATGCGACAGGGGGAGAGCGAGGGACATTTTTTGCTGGCAAGTCCTTGAATACCTGATCAAAAGTGCCAAGTTTGTTGATAATTGCTGAGCTACGAGGTTGTCAGATTACAATACAAACAACCTGGAGAGCTACCTGAGCACACTCTTCCCAGCCCCAGCTGTTTGTCATTTAGAGTTGCGAATGACTGGGTAAAAGAGGGGCTTACAATTCCCTTGGATCCAGAGCGATCCTGGATTGTCTTGCCATTGTTGGAACATCTTGCCCTCCAGAAGCCAGAGCCCAGTCCCTTCCTTGCGAAGCTGCAGCGTTTCACTTTGTTTTCGCCTCATATCGGGGGGTGAGTCCAGCCACTTCTCAAGTTTCTCCGCCATCCTGCTTCGGAGTAAGCACCTTGCAACAAAATTCAGACCTTACTGACACTATAATGTTGGTATCCTCCACGGTCACCACCAGCACTCTCTGATTTATGGCAAGATCTACCAAGCGGTTGCTCTAACAGCACGTAAGTAAGGAAGCAATCGATACTGAGTAGCACTCACTCTGAATCTAGCCCCGAATGAATCAAGTTCCCCAGTAAGAGCAGCGAATTTGGTCCCAAGTTCGTTCCTGGCTGCAATATGACTCATGAGCCCATGATCATTGTAATCCTTGATGAATGCGGAAGCTTTGGTGAGCAATCTATACAATGCGTCAGATGAGACCCTCATACAATGAGCAAAAAAACAACCCACAGGGTGTACGTCTCGATATCTGTCTTGAGTCGTCCAATAAGATCGAAATGATTGGTCGCTTCCATTCGCAAAACGGTGCCGCAGAGATCACGACTCAAATCTGCGATGTTGGCGAGAAGGACATCTCGTTTCTCATTTGTGTCCTTGACTTCCTACAGCATCCGATTTTAGATGCGTGCAATCCAAACGAGAATCCAAGCCTACTTTGTAGACCTTCAGGATTTCGGTCATGAGAGCAGCAGCGGGTGCGATGAACGGGACTTTTTGGACGATATTTGCGAACTGCTGGACGAGCCCGAGTACGGCAGTGAGATTATCGATCGAACAGGCAGTTGTGCTTAGGGATTCTGCAGGAACGGTAGTCTGATCGCTCGCCGCCGGAGCAGACGGCGTCGAGATAGATGTTGGAGTACCAGGAGTCGGATTGGGGGCCCTGGACGAGTCCCCAGACTGTGGATGGAGGTGGGCATGCAGCCAGTTACTGAGGCGGTCGCGGCGACGCTCTGACATGGTGGGAAGAGACAAAAGAATGCTGTATCCACGTGTGCGGCATGTGGCGCATGTAATGCGAACGGGAGCAAAGTGGTGACATGAATCTTATTGGACTGATGCGACTTAATCGCTCGCCGCGAGTAGGTGGACGCACAACATTGAGTTGAAGGGTCTGGGATCTTCGCTGACTTCGTGCATTGGGAAGAAAGACTGTCGGCAGACCCCAAATCTGGTCGGACCTCAGAGTCCGTCCACCTGGGCTTAACTATATCGACGCAGATGAATACCAGGAGCCTGTCTGTCGTACGTCGTGCATGACACGAATAATGGAACATCATAGAATAGTACTGCAATTACCAGAATACACACCACTCCTGAGGCCTCATCCCTATACGGCAGCAATTGTTCCAAGCTTTCACTTAGGGCGCCAGCGCCATCTCTCTCTCGCCCAGAAAGCCCGCTACCTTGGTGTCTGGTTTGATATGGGCTCGAAGTTTATCTGGTAAGAGCAATATAAGGTCAAAGCACAGAAAGCACGTACTGTGGCAAACGTGATCCTGGGCTGGACTGTTTCGTGGGCTCACTTCCTGCTTGGGGTGCTCGCACCTGTACATGGCTCGTGTGGATCCATATCTCACGGCTGGTTGTGATGTTTGTTTGGATATCGACCCGAAAAGCCTCAAAATGCTTGAGAAAGTTCAATGTACTATTTCAACCACGTGTTCAAATTGCCTTTTTAGGCAATTTTTCGGTATTTTCCCATGCATTTTGGCCTTAAAACAGCCCTTCTCGAGGCCTGGGACATGGGACAACGAGAAAAGTGTTCAGTCCAGCAATTGCTGTGACCTGTGACTGAACACTTGGTTGAAATAGTCCAGTACATTCCTTCGCCGTATGCTTGGTCATGGTTCACGATCTATGAAGGCAGTGTTATTTCCTGAGACGGGGATATGGCCTATCAAATACCGCCGGGTGTACTTGGCTCTATCTGCCGGTCGGGTTTTGTACATCCTCATCTATCTGGTGTCTGCTACAGACTCGAACTCGACCACAAACGACCTGCCTGGAATGCACTCCAAGACTCCATAACTCTTGCTTGGTCCCAAAAAATCTCTCTCTCAGTTTCACATCCCGGTGGAGTTGACATCTCATTGGACATATCTGTTGAATATGTTGAATCCATCATGAAGCGAGTGAAATTGTCGATGGAGGCATGGATTGATAGTGGAATCGAATCCTCTTCTCGAGTTCGAGACCTTCTGGTTGGGCGCCTCGAGATGGACCAGGATACACAGAAAATGGTCAAGAAAGCTTGGACTTTCGCCATTACCTGCTAGTTAAGACGTCGGAACACCGACGCGCACTCACACACATGATACTATCGGGCCATTCCCTGGCAATTGAACGACGTAGATGGAAGGAACGTAGGAAGCAGATAGTTCCACCTGACTGGCGCCTGTGCAGGTTGTGTTATGTTTACATTAAGGTCCCTGCTCATGCCATGTTCGCCTGCCAACATACTAACTTAGGTCCGAGATGTGTTCCTTGCCCAACTCTATCACACCTTGCCGGATGTTTCAGGCACATTGGACCCCACGAACGTCCTCAAATTCTTTCGGGATATTCTGCCTCGACGAGATCACGCCTCTCCTGGCAAAACTGGCTTATGATGTTCAGAAAATCTTTGATGCAACCCGATGCTATGTGTACATGCACCTGTCCCTCGCATTTAATTATTGCACACATCCGTTCTCGGTTGTGGACCTTCCTAGGAAGTCGAACATGCCGTTCCAGGGTGAGGGATCATGCCTCTCTTCACACAGCTGGTTCAAGACGTGTACGGAATTCGGAATTTACGCTCCTGCATGTAATATTCCTGGTGGTACTCACGCTCACTGCCTGGATGCACCCGTGCCTTGCACGTAAAATCACATTTGCCGTGCAAAGGGACGATATGTGTACTGGTGGACTCCGGGGATTTTTGCTGGGGAGGAGAGGACTCCGAACTTGGTGCACAGCTTTTATCCGGAGGTCCCGCCGTACGAGCCTCCGCACCTGGGCACCCAACACTGGGAGCCCGCCAGCCCGCACACGCAGCGGTGCCCGTTGCGCTTGTGTCCTCCACCGCCGGCATCTGAGCAGAGTCGCGACTGCACGCATCCCCACCTCGAGGACGCGCACCGCCCGCTCCGGACTTCACGTCTCGCGCCACGGCGTCGCACGTCGGGACATACAGCCGCAGTGTCGACGCTCTCCCCCGCGCGCCTCGACTCCTCCCATCCCCATCGCCGGCCCGGGCACGGGGGCGCAATACCCTCGGAAAAGAAAATACCCCCGACAACGCGAGGGAATAGAAAAGAGCAACGAACGCACCGCGCTCGTCCCGCGCTCGAGCGGGGTGCAGTCGTGTGCGCCCGCCGATTGTGCATGCACAGGAAACAAAATGATCATGAGAAGATCAGGAGGGGAGGGGAGGAAGGAAGGGGCGCAGAGGGAAGGGAGATCGGGAAGCGCGGGGGTATGCGAGGGTTCTTCTGCCACGGTCGAATGCTGCGGCGGGCTTGAGCAGAGGATTCTGCGCCCCACGCAGCCTCCGCCGCCGGTGCCCTGCGCAAACCCCTCGCGCCGTCTCCTCATCGACGTCGACACGCAGCGCACACCGATTTTCCGACTAAGCCCCGCGTACCGTTCGCAGACCCACCGCCTCGCAGCCGCCGTTTATCTCGGCGTAAGGCGTACCGCGCTCGCATTGCATGCTGCGCACGACGTCAGCATCACTGAGGGCGGGCGCGTTTCCCTGCTCGGAGGACGCGAACGAGGGGAAAATGCGCACGCTCAATCGTTTTTGCGGGGAAGTATGGGACAAGAAGGGAGGAAGTAGAGAGAAATTCGCCGAACCCACCTGCTTCGGCTGAAAGCCGATCTTGAGGACGCGCTAATGCGGTTCTATGTCTCGCCTGGGTGTTCGTTCGCACCGTATTCGAGGGCAGCAGAGGGCCAGAGGCAGTAGGAAGACAAAGAGGCCGATGCACGCTGAATAAGCGCTGAGACATCGTGTGCACCAATTGCGCACACGACATGGCCGCGGACGCGTGTGGCGGTGGCATTTGGCAGTAATCCTGGCGAATACGACAGGAATGTAGTGAGTTGAAGGAAGTGAGGAAAGAACTTCGAAAGCGGTGGCACCGGCCACTCAACAAATCGACCCAAGTCCCACCGTCATACGCTCGCGCGTGTCCTCGGTGCTTGATCACATTGAGAGTCTCGTCGAGGGAGTGTCGCTCGTCTGCTGTGCCGCCAGCATGCTCCGGCAGAGGAGGAAAGACTCAAGAGAAGGAAAGGAGCAAAAAGTGGCGGTGCACAGTGGCGGTGTAGGGCTGGTGATTTCTTGCCTTCTACCATCGCGATATCGCGGTTCCTTGCTGGCTTCAGTTCTTGCTCGGAGCCCATTACTTTGGCAGTAGACTCGTGCGCGGAGACGGACGTGGACGCATCGGCTGGAGTCATTGTGTGCCCACGATGGGCTGCCGCGCGCCTTCCTCCGTGACGCTGCCTCCTTCCGCTCCTTCCTCATACCCCCGAATCATCCTTCTTTCCCTCCTTCCCTCCCTTACACCCCCTCTTCCCTCCCACAGCTCCCCCCCTCGGCGTTCGACGCAGACGGCACGCAATGCCGCGTGGTGCGCGCGATGTGCCTCGCGTGCGCGGCGTACACGGCGTCGGTACTCGACAACGCGTTTGGGCGGCTGGGGGACGAGGAGCGGGAGGCGGCGTTTGAGCAGTAAGTCCTTCTTTCGCGGGCCTTTTCGTTGTGTGGAGGGTTCTTGGTAGTGGGGCGGAGAGAAGTCGGCGGGCACGACGGTGGGGAGCGGGGCGTGCAGATGCGTGACGTGGCGTGGAACAGAGGCCAGCGCGACGTGGGCTGCGGGGCGAGCATACGCTAGGCCAATGTGCTGCGCGTGGGAGCCGCCGCAAGACAGACCTGCGGGCATGCTCTTCGCGGACGAGGCCAGCGCCAGGAGGATAGGGGGGCACGCAGTGGACTGCCGCGCGTCTCCTAATGTGTATGTTCCGATGGGAGCTCTTAATCGCGGTGGCCAAGACGTAGGGGCAGGCGCAACATAAACGCAGGGGAGTGCGTCCGCGCCTACGAGGCTTCGCATCGCTGGTGGCGCGCTCTCCGTACAGAGGCTCTCAGCGACGTCACGCCCGGAAGGCAGGGCGGCGCACGACATGCTCGCGGGGCGAGGGAATGCACCTGCTGACGCGGAATTTACTCCCCGGCTCCGCGCCCTTTGTTGGTCGCGATAAGTAGCGCCGGCTGGCAACAGGAGAGGTCGGCGCGACGTAGGGGGCGAGGAGGACGATGTGGCAAGCTTCGTCGGGCCTGGCGCGGGGGCTCGTGTCGCGCCCAAGGCGCGTCGCAGTTCCTGCGAGGGAGACGTATCGCCAGAAGGCGGCGAGGTGTCAACAAGCGACTCTGAGCTGACACGTTCCCGCAGGTGCGACGAGATCCGCGAGTTTGGCGTGCGGCTCTTTCTCTCCCCTTGTTCTTTCGTCCTGCGGGCGTGTCCTTCCCTTCCCCATCTAAGCTTCGCTCTGTCTCCGGCATTCTTCGCCTCGCCTTCCTTCATGCGTTTGTTTCTCTCCTCCCTCACATCTCGTTTCCTCCCCCTCTCGGTCCGCCCTCCCTCCTGCCCATCGACTCTATTTCTCTTAGACTGCACGTCCCTCACTAACCTGCGCCCAGGCACAGAATCAAAACGCAAGTCGCACATCGCAACGGCTCGGCGGGCGTCGCCGTAGGGCACGAGAGCGCGGTGGGCGCCGCGCGCGGGGTGACGGTCGAGGACGCGGGCTTCGAGCTCGGTGCTCAGCAAACTCAACTCACTCCTTCAGCCTCTCGGGCGTACATACATATTACGGAGAAGCACAAAACCGCCCACAAAACTCGCTCTGGAATCATCATACTCTACGTGGCCCTACTTGCTCTATGTATCGTGATTCGTCCCGCCTCCTCTACACGCCGTCTCCTCTACCTATTATTCTATTTTATTTTCTGTTGTTGCGATACGGATAGACGGTGCATAGGTATTAGGTATGGGTACGATTCAGGCCAATATTCCTGAATTCACTGGAACGCTGGCACGGGGCGTCCAGGACGATTCATTTGCCCGCATGATCTGCCGAAATTCACAGAGACGGTTTTGGAAAGTGCCTCAGTCAGTTGAATCAATGGCGCAGAGTGTACCGCGCTCTGACGGCTGGAAAATGATATATGTACGACAAGAGTCTTACTGTCCCGGGAGAGGGCGATGTCTTGCATCAACAGAGGGAGCAGTATATGATGAGAGTGGGGATCACTAGATCACCGGGGAAGGACCATGATAGATGTTCTTTTACCCTCGGGCATCTCGGGCATCTTCAACTCGACCACGGTGCAACTTAGGGATTAATATTGTTGGAAAAGCATCGTGGGCATAGGTGAATCAAATTTGGGGAAGTACTTTAGCCTAAGTTCATATGCATGCACTACGGTCTCCGGCTCTCCGGACCAACCGGAGACTCAGATGTCATTGGTGTCAAATTGGTATGGTTGACTTTTAGCCTCCAGCTGATGGAAGTCGTGGAAAGTGTCATCTACTAAGCAGACGTGATGAACTAGATATCAACCTCCTATGCATCAAGCTGCAGCCTGCAAGTCAAGACAGAGATGCTCTTTGAGAGCGGTCATCGCCGGTAATATGATCCTAACGCTCGTCTCCTTGTCCACCATAATTGACCCTGGATTGACCCTGTCAGCATCGCTGATGTGCCGCTTCATGCACTTCAAGTTCTTGAATTTCATTTGGCGGGCCGGTGGACGCTGTTACTCAAAAACGTTGCTGGGAGTCCGCCCGGTTCAATACTTTACGACTACGGCGGATACCCTACACACGAGCGTTGATTTACCGAAGGACCAATTTTCGTTGAATTTTCGGCATTGATATACTTCACCGCGAACCGACATCCGATGAAAATCGGTGTCTAAGAATAATATGACAAGGACAATACACCCCAGACCTCGGCCTACCCCGGCGTGATTCTGTGTCATAGAAGATGCGGGGGAGCGGGGAAGATGCTTCTTTTCTGATGCATCCGTTAGTAGCGGTGCCGCTCCTCGAAATTAGTATTGCCAAATTATTGCTTAACACTTATTAGCAAATCGTTTGAAGACAGAATGGGCCTCCGCTGGACTCGGCGGGCTGCTCCCTTGGATCTCGGAGGAACCCTCCTGCAAGTGCCATAAATGTTCACGGAGCCGCTGACATGCGGTGAATCTTGAGACTGTTTTGGGGCGAATGCCGTGATGATCTTCAAGACGTGCCGCACAGATAGAAGTATAAACTTTAGGTTCTTCATGTCATGCATGTCATGATTCACGTAACGAAGTAATTCCCGTCTTGACAACAGCATCAAGCGGCCGCGGGGAATCCTGATTCGATATTTGACCACGGGGACCAGAGATGCCAATCAGCTCCACACTCCCTTATATGTGGAAGCCAAAAAAAAAAAAATCTCCACCTGTGTCTATGCCCGCCCACCCATGATTTAGACTACCTATGAGCGCCGCTGAGCTCGAGAGCGTCATCGTTGCGCTGCAGAACGTGGCCATCACCCGCTATGTGAGCGGTGAGCAGTTCTCTGTCCTGCGCGTTGGCTCTTATCTGACAATTTGGTCGCAGCTGCTGGGTTTGTGGTGCGTCCTTTGCCGCATCGCAAGCGAGCGCCTCCTCTGATGAGAGGGACCAGGTCCTTTTATACGACCACGTTCTCACGCTGGCCGATGAGGTAGAGTACGTATGGAGCGCACCGTCGACCGTCGCCAAAATCCTATTTTTGATTCTGCGTTATATGGTCCCGCTGTTCTTGTTGGTCCAGATTATAAGTGGGTCATGTTCAATTCCTCCATTTACTCGGTGGACCGCTGACGGTTTCCCAGCGCGCAGCGGGCTTCCAGTGATCCCAATATCTGACAATGTGCGTGTCCCTCATCCCCCCCTTTGCAAATTTTAATCGGAAGCCCCACACAGGCGTAAGCTCATTTTCCCAAGAACTTCCCGTTCTCAATTGGCCTACTTCGCAGATGCAAATGGTGGACTGCGTTTACGGTATGCGCTCGACTGGTATGAATTTCCACGCCCGCTGTTAACGTGACGCTGCAGACATACGCCGGCTGGCTCTCAATCGTGATCTCGAACTTCCTCGTCCTTCTCCGCATATGGGCTATGCTTCCCCGCGGGCACCGGCTCATCACCTGGTCCATTGTGTTCTTCATCGTCGTGCAAGTAATCAGCTTCACCGTCACAACCTGGGTTGTCGTCAAGATGATCGGTGCGCGTGATTGGCCTTTCCCATCCAACAGAGTCTTGATACACCTTAAGAGGTCCTCGTCTTCGAGCCCCTCGTCGGCCTCTGCACCTTCGCCAGGAAGCCCGACGTGGTTGGTTTATGGGTCGTCGGAGTGCGTCCCTGGCCTAACCTATTTCATGTGTTCTGATGCGTCGCCGGCAAGCTTTTCTTTGAAGTTGTCGTATTCGTTACAGTATGCTGGAACACCCTCGACCGGCCGCGGGCGCTGGGCCCCGCCTCGGATGCCGCTGTAACCCGCATGCTCCTCCGTGATGGTTTCGTGTACTTCGCGGTGAGTGTTCACTACTCCACTGTATTCTCCTTTTGCTGATGAGTTCAACCCTATTACTCAGATTTTATTCAGTTCGCCTGCTTCTGCCTCTATCTCGCGATCCAGCGTCTGACCCTCACCCTTGTAGCGCTCCGCGTCGCGAACACCGTAATCGCTATCGTCTCTCCCGTTTCTTCCCTCTTCGTTATCGTGTTGTGCGTCCCTTTCCTCCCTGGATAAAGGACCTGTCCTAAAGCCCGACACAGTTTCATTTGGTCTGCGACGACGCTCACGACGAGTCGGCTCATCATCAACTCGCGGCGCACTGCGGGCAAGGCAGAGCGACAGCGGGCGCAGCAGATGGCTGCAATGCCAGGGGAGCTGGAGTTCACGGACGAGACGGACAGCACGGACGGCACCCGCGGATCCTTCAGTGCGGCGTGTCCCCTGCGGCCAACGAGTGCGGCGATTCGCGTGTAGCTGCTTGTCGCAGACATTTTTGTTCTCCGTTCTCTGCGCGCTGGGCACACTGTACCGGATCACTGTAACATCATACGTCGTTTTATGCACATTGCAATGGGAAAGAACAACGGCGGATCGGGGCGCTGGAGCCGGCTTAGCACAGTAAGGACCGATACAACAAATGCTGAATCTAACATTCTTCCTTTGTTGTCCACCAATAGAGGTGTATCTGGCTGTTGTTTGACTGCCCTTGAGCGGTGAACAGGTTGCACCAATGCTCCATCTGAAGAACCAAGTAAGTTACTGTGAAATCTTTCATCTCATTCAAAATAAGGTGAGATAAAACACGTCCCGGGGACATTCGAATTCAAATCGGAGATGTGAGGCACCGGAGCAAGACTGCAACCTCAGCGTCCAGATCTCCCGTCGGGATTGTCCGCAGTGCGGATGCAACCATGGGATAATCCGAACCGGAAATAATAATCTAAGCTTCACTCTCGTATATCACTCGCCCGGGCGTTGACCTCGCGCCGTTTCGTAGAGCGGGGTTGGAATTTGTTGAACGGGTAAGTTGAAGTTGGGTAACGCGCCCAAGCTGATGGATTCCATCAAAAATGATGCGGCGAATAAATCCGAATTTGGCCACGAGGCAGTGCGGCCGCGGGGCCTCCAACTTCGCGGTCTCACGATGTCCTCCTCCCGCCTCCTCCCCTCCACCCATGGCGCGCTTCCCAGGAATCTTTCATTGTTAGAAACTTTATCTACATCTTTCTCTCGCTGACGCTGTCATAGGGCTGGCTTTGGCGCTCTCGCTGGTGTACATCGCCGGGCTGACGGGAATTTACGAATTTGCGCAGGCAGACCTTGAGGCAGACCGCGCAGGTCAGCATTTGCCTTGACCATCTTCAGAAGGTCCTTCAAACTTCCGGCACATCAGAATCCACCTTTCCCATATTCAGTCTCTTCTGCCTCATGTGTGCTGCAATCACTTGCGGGATGCTCTCCAAACTGTGCATCGATTCGTTCGACTCAGCCGCTCATGACTTCGCTGACAACCGGACTCAGGATCCCATACACGACCCGTGCAGACAAAACCGACCCCTACTCGCGCGTCGGGAAGCACCACGCATTCCTGGCGTTCTTGATGTGCATTTGGTGCGCTCCAGGTACCCTCCCCTAGTCGCAATCATACCACAAGGACCTGATAAACCCCAGTTCTGCACATAATCATCGGAGTACTCCTTGGGGCGCCCACGTCGTTTGGGAAGTGCATCGCCGAGGGAGCGCCGACCTTATTATGCCTCCCGAGCAGCCTCAATATCATCCTCCCGCTCGCGATATTTGCTACCCGTCCGTATTCCTCACGGATATCTATATCATGACCCTCTGACCGCCGTATTCTGCAGTAATACGCGCCTCGTGGACTGTCTTCCACCGCGCCGTGGCCCTCCACGGCGAAGCCAACGTGTCCCTCCCGCCGGGTATGCCCCACCCGGCGAATTTCTTCTGGGTGAAGACACATGCTCCGGAAACGGGGTCCCTGTGTGGATGCTGGCTCATATCGCCGAAACCGAGAAGGATGCGCCGCCGGTTGAGCTAGTCTGATTTCAATTTGGACTATTTTTTCTGAATCGTACGTGGTACTGATTTGCATTTTATGGCTCTGGTTGTGTTAATAATGGAATAATTTATTTAAATCTACGTTCAGACCCTCCATTTCTCAATTCACAAGAGACTAAGGTCCGAACATTTGTCGCTCGTACATACCTTAGCGAGGATTCCTTCTTGCTGATTTGAGGCACATACATCTTCTCGATTTATGTCTACAGTGGAGGGTATCTGGGTTCTCTTACACCTCTAAGGAACTATGACGTACCTGCACAGAGTCATCCCCTGGCACTCGCGCCGCAGCGAACGACAAGTACTCCGAGACGCAGAGCTTCTCCCAACGTTTCGAGTTCCTGGCGAGGGCAACCGCTCTGCAGATTTTCATCCTTCCCTCCGCATGCGTCAACGCGGTCATCTCCAAGGCTGAACAGCACGACCAGAACCCATATGTTTACGACTCGAAGCTGCTGTTGAGACGGAGATCCCGGCCGATATTCTGGCCGACCCGGGCGACACGCATATGGAAACACTCGGTGCTCCGTCGACGAAAGGAGAACAAAGTCGTGCCTGCTTGGTGCCTGCCAACTTGCACACCGCAAGAAGGATTTAAACAATCGAGCCGCCAATATAACATATTCGGCCGTTTGTTGCTTCAACGTCTCAACGCCAGGATCTGGTTGGCTGAGGAGTTTCAGCGCGTTGGCTATCTCCTGCTTGTCGGCGGGTTTCGCAGGTTCCAAGGCAACCTACAAGAGATCGGAGGTGAATTCAGCTCGAAATCGAAAACGTCTATCTTTGCGATTTAGCTGTCATATGGTGCATTGGTGCGATCTGTTCACCGCTTAAGGGCAGTCAAACAACAGTCAGATACGCCTCTATTGGTGGATAAGAAAGGAAGAGTGGTAGATTCAACAGTTGTTGTATCTGTTACTTACTGTGCTAAGATGACTCCAACCCCCCCCCCCCGATCCGCCGTTCTTTCCCATTCCCAGATGCAATGTGCATAAAACGACGTATGATGTTACAGTGATTCGGTACAGTGTGCCCAGCGCGCAGAGAACGGAGAACAAAAATGTCTGCGACAAGCAGCTACACGCGAATCACCGCACTCGTTGGCCGCAGGGGATACGCCGTGCTGAGTGATTCGCGTGTGCCGTCCGTACTGTCCGTCTCATCCGTGAACTCCACCTCGCCTGTCGTTGCAGCCATCTGCTGCGCCCGCCGTCGCTCTGCCTTGCCCGCAGTGCGCCGCGAGTTGATGATGAGCCGACTCGTCGTGAGCGTCGTCGCAGACCAAATGAAACTGTGTCGGGCTTTAGGACAGGTCCTTTATCCAGGGAGGAAAGGGACGCACAACACGATAACGAAGAGGGAAGAAACGGGAGAGACGATAGCGATTACGGTGTTCGCGACGCGGAGCGCTACAAGGGTGAGGGTCAGACGCTGGATCGCGAGATAGAGGCAGAAGCAGGCGAACTGAATAAAATCTGAGTAATAGGGTTGAACTCATCAGCAAAAGGAGAATACAGTGGAGTAGTGAACACTCACCGCGAAGTACACGAAACCATCACGGAGGAGCATGCGGGTTACAGCGGCATCCGAGGCGGGGCCCAGCGCCCGCGGCCGGTCGAGGGTGTTCCAGCATACTGTAACGAATACGACAACTTCAAAGAAAAGCTTGCCGGCGACGCATCAGAACACATGAAATAGGTTAGGCCAGGGACGCACTCCGACGACCCATAAACCAACCACGTCGGGCTTCCTGGCGAAGGTGCAGAGGCCGACGAGGGGCTCGAAGACGAGGACCTCTTAGGGTGTATCAAGACTCTGTTGGATGGGGAAGGCCAATCACGCGCACCGATCATCTTGACGACAACCCAGGTTGTGACGGTGAAGCTGATTGCTTGCACGACGATGAAGAACACAATGGACCAGGTGATGAGCCGGTGCCCGCGGGGAAGCATAGCCCATATGCGGAGAAGGACGAGGAAGTTCGAGATCACGATTGAGAGCCAGCCGGCGTATGTCTGCAGCGTCACGTTAACAGCGGGCGTGGAAATTCATACCAGTCGAGCGCATACCGTAAACGCAGTCCACCATTTGCATCTGCGAAGTAGGCCAATTGAGAACGGGAAGTTCTTGGGAAAATGAGCTTACGCCTGTGTGGGGCTTCCGATTAAAATTTGCAAAGGGGGGGATGAGGGACACGCACATTGTCAGATATTGGGATCACTGGAAGCCCGCTGCGCGCTGGGAAACCGTCAGCGGTCCACCGAGTAAATGGAGGAATTGAACATGACCCACTTATGGTCTGGACCAACAAGAACAGCGGGACCATATAACGCAGAATCAAAAATAGGATTTTGGCGACGGTCGACGGTGCGCTCCATACGTACTCTACCTCATCGGCCAGCGTGAGAACGTGGTCATATAAAAGGACCTGTTCCTTCTCATGAGAGGAGGCGCTCGCTTTGCGATGCGGCAAAGGACGCACCACAAACCCAGCAGCTGCGACCAAATTGTCAGATAAGAGCCAACGCGCAGGACAGAGAACTGCTCACCGCTCACATAGCGGGTGATGGCCACGTTCTGCAGCGCAACGATGACGCTCTCGAGCTCAACGGCGCTCATAGGTATAAATCATGGGTGGGCATAGACACGGGTGAAGATTTTTTTTTTGGCTTCCACATATAAGTGTGGAGCTGATTGGCATCTCCGGTCCCCGTGGTCAAATATCGAATCAGGATTCCCCGCGGCCGCGTGATGTTGTTGTCAAGGCTACTTTGTTACGTGAATCATGACATGCATGACATGAAGAAGCACCGTCTTGAAGATCATTACAGCACTCAGCCCAAAACAGTCTCACCGCGCGTCAGCGGCACCACGACGCGACGTTTGCCGTGAAGGGGCTGGTTGCTCCAGTTCTGTTCATCATACCGATCGTAAGTGCTGCAGACGTGAGGATGCCTGTTGACGCACCTTGTCGTGGTAGCCAAGGCCCTTGAACGTCGTCAGCTCAGTCCCACCCACGGTCAATTCCACGGTGGCTGCAGCAGCGTCCGGGATAGCATTCGACCATCCAATGTTAGGCCCGACCTCCATGTTCTGTCCGGCTACTGCTGGTCCGCACGGGTAGTGCGTCGGGGCGACCTTAAGGAGAATGGGAGTCAGTCACCGGTAGCACGCATTCCTGCCGCACGCACTGATTGGAGGCTAATATTTCCCTTGACCCCGATATCTGGTGCATCGATTACGACAGTGTACACGGAATCTCCGGTGTGCGTCTAACTAAAGCCCGAGTTGTGCCAGTCGCCGGTCGAGACATTGTCCTCGCTTGTCACGGTCGCCCCGTCCGCGGGGACTATCGTGTTGAAAATCGTGCCGTTTGGGAACGATACCGAAATCTGGGCAAGCGTGATCGTGTCCGCAGGCGGGAAGAAGGGGAACGCCGTTGCTGTGGTGGTGTAGAATACCACCACGGCGGACGCGAGCGAGCCTGGGTCCGTCGCCACGTCAATTGTGGTGGACAAGGAGACGAGCGTTGGGACCATATTACCGCCGGCGTATTACCGCCGGCCGGCGATGACCGCTCTCAAAGAGCATCTCTGTCTTGACTTGCAAGCTGTAGCTTGATGCATAGGAGGTTGATATCTAGCTCATCACGTCTGCTTAGTAGATGGCACTTTCCACGACTTCCATCAGCTGGATGCTAAAAGTCAACCATACCAATTTGACACCAATGACATCTGAGTCTCCGGTTGGTCCGGAGAGTCGGAGACCGTAGTGCATGCATATGAACTTAGGCTAAAGTACTTCCCCAAATTTGATTCACCTATGCCCACGATGCCTTTCCAACAGTATTAATCCCTAAGTTGCACCGTGGTCGAGTTGAAAATGCCCGAGATGCCCGAGGGTAAAAGAACATCTATCATGGTGATTCAGTGATCCCCACTCTCATCCTATACTCCTCCCTCTGTTGATGTAAGGCATCGCCCTCTCCCGGGACAGTAAGACTCTTGCCGTACATACATCATTTTCATGAACACCAACCGTCAGAGCGCGTTACACTCTGCGCCATTGATTCAACTGACTGGGGAACTTTCCAAAACCGTCTCTGTGAGTTTCCGGAGATCATCCGGGCAAATCAATCGTCCTGGACGCCCCATACCAGCGTTCCAGCGAGTTCAGGAATGTTGGCCTGCCATTCCGTGAATCTCGCGAGCCATTGGTTCGAGCTCCTTGTTGTGCTCAACTCGATGCGAAGCGGAAGAGAGTGTCAAATCTTGAAGAGGTTGAAGGTTTATACACCTCAGCGCTAGCCATACTGCTGTACTCTCGGTCCACCCGCAGGCACATTTAAATGCAACAGAAATAGAATCGAAAGACTTAAGCGGTAGCTTCGGACACAGGGTCCTCGCATCAGCTCGCGTGTATATGAGCTAATTTCCGCCCGCAGCATATGTCATCTCATTTTTTTACATCCTATTTGTACAATATCCGAATGTCTATAGTATATTGCGCCCGGCACTCAGAGAACGAAAATAGACGCGACCCGCAGCTACACGCGCAGCACCGAACTTGTTGGTCGGCGAGGATACGTCCCGCCCCGCTCTCCGCTCACGGACCCTCGTGCGCCGTCCGTGCTCTCCGTCTCGTCCGTGAAGTCCCGTTCGCCCCGCGTCGCTGCCATTTGTTGGGCGCGCAGCCGCGCCGCCTTGCCCGCGGTCCTCCGCGCGTTGATGATAAGCCGGCTCGTTGTGAGCGTCGTCGCAGCCCAGATGAAGCTGTTGCGGTTGTAAAACAGGCCTGATGTAGCCCGAGAAGCAAGAGACGCACAACACGATAACGAAGAGGGAGGAAATGGGAGATACGATGGCGATCACGGTATTGGCGACGCGGAGCGCTGTGCGGGTGGGTGGGTGTCAGATGCTGCATAATTACATAGAAGCAGCAGCACGGGTACGCACTGAATAGAATCTGGGAGGTTCAGTTGAACTCTCAGCAAAAGAAAAATGTAGTGGAGCAGTGAAACTGACCGCAAAGTAAACGAAGCCGTCACGGAGGAGCATACGTGTTACGGCGGCGTCCGAGTCGGGGCCAAGCGCGCGCGGCCGGTCGAGAGCGTTCCAGCATACTGTTAGAAATACGACTATTTCAAAGAAAAGCTGGCCGGCGAGTCATCAGAACATATCAAATGGGTTAGACCAGAGACGCACCCCGACGACCCATAGTCCGACCACGTTGGGCTTCCTGGTGAAAGTGCAAAGGCCGACGAGGGGCTCGAAGACGAGGACCTCTTAGGGTGCATGAAGGCTTTGTTGGAACGGGGAGGGCAATTAAACACACCGCTCATTTTCACGACAACCCAGGTTGTGACGGCGAAGTTGATTGCTTGCATGACGACGAAGAACACGATGGACCAGGCGATGAGCCTGTGCCCGCGGGGAAGCATTGCCCATATGCGGAGGAGAACGAGAAAGTTCGATATCCCAATCGAGAACCAGCCGGCATATGCCTGCAGCGTCATGTTAGCGAGGGGCGGCAAATTAGTGGGGAGCATACCGCAAACCCAGTCCACCCTTTGCATCTGGGAAAGACGCCAATTGAGAACGGTAACTCCTGGGGAAAGCGAGCTTACGCCTGGATGGGGCTACTGGTTAGAGTTAGCGAAGGGGGGAATGAGGGGCACGCACATTGTCAGATATTGGGATCACTGGAAGACCACTGCGCGCTGGTAGACCGTCAGCGGTCCACCGAATAAATGGGGGGATTGAACGTGACGCACTTATGGTCTGAGCCAACAAGAATAGTGGGACCATATAACGCAGAATCAAAAATAGGATTTTGGCGACGGTCGACGGTGCGCTCCATACGTACTTCACCTCGTCGTCCAGCGTGAGAGCATGGTCGTAAAAGGACCTGGAGTTTTTCAGCAAGGGCGCTAGCGGGTGAGATGTAGGGGAAAGGACGCACCACAAACCCAGCGACTGCGAGTAGTACGTTAGATAAGAACTAATGCGCGGAGAAAAGAGTTACTCACCGCTGACATAGCGGGTCGTCGCTACGTTTTGTAGCGCAACGATCGCGCTCTCGAGCTCATCGGCGCTCATGGGAGGGCATAGACAACGGACGGGACAGTTTTTTTCATGCAAGTGTATATACGGTCAGCGGGGATCTGATTGGCGGCTCCGGCCTCCGCGCTCAATGTCGGCAAAATTTTTGATGTGATGCTGTTGTCAGGGTCGGACACTGGACAGATACTGACAGATAATTGAACGTGCCACAGGAACAGAGTTTAGTAGATAGCGTATAGTAAGGCAACTAAAAGACGGTCAATCTTTAAACCTAGCTCTCGTCTTCAAAGACACTCTGAGTAATCAGCGGCTTCGTGCTGTTTACCGAAGGAACGCGTAGCACCAAGGAGAATCGGTCCGATCACCGGAGAAGCACCCCGCACGTTTCGAAACAGGATCGGGGCCCGGCTTGAGTCGTCTCTTTCGTCAATTCCTTTGACATGAGACTATTGCCTATATTGCAGGCTTAATCGGAGTCGCTAGTCGGAAATGATAGCAAGATGATCCAAACATTTTCCACGCATCGCAAGTATGATAAATCATAGACCAGGAAGAACCAGGAAGAACCCTGAAGAAGCCTGCATGATATTATCATCTTGATAATTAATTTCTCCGGTGGCAGCATCGTTATCTATCTGAATAGCCATTGGATCCAACGATAGGCCCCATTTGATGTAATTTTGATGCCAATATGTACCTGTGCGTACGATCGCCGATCGGTACAATTGGAACTGGGTTGCTTCATCTTGGGTCTTACTTGAGTGGTAGGACTCCATGTAAAACACCGTTCTTCGAACCGAATAAGCAAGCTTGAAACGGTGGGAAAGGCAGAAAGAAAGAAAGAATTGAATCCCACCGTAGATCTTTAGCCGAGTCTGATATCGCCGGGATAGCTTATTTCCACCGGATGTAATAATCCGTAAAAGTACCTTCTCCATATTTAGTCTGTACATCGAGCTCATGTCGCTCTAGACTTCAATGTCCATTTTCACAGCTTGATAACACATTTCGAAATCTGTCGACTACCTGAAATTGACCTGAAGTTTGCCTGGATTGTTGACTACCTTGCCTGGATCATTCTCCATATTGAAGTTTTTATCGACTATCATGAAAATTAGTGGAGTCTGGCTTGAGTCTGACTACGGGAGACTAAGATCGGATTCCCGTGATTCCACGAAACTGATTCGACTCAGATTTGTATTATCCTGCTAATAGTTTTCGATCCCCGAGATGCCCGATATCTTCTGGGTTGGGAGGTCAACGTGTTCTCAGAGCTTCCTTTTGCAGCCATACAGCAGTGTATACCAGACTGGTAAAGATGACGCGGTCCTTGAGCGCGATGAATCAGTTATTCTGTGATCGCCGCTCGCGAATTGGATATACTGATACTTAGATACTTATCTAAACGTTCACATGCGTTCTCCCGGCTTGATCAGTCGCAAGATCACCAAACGCCAATTGCAAAGAAATTAGGGGATGGATAGAATTAGGCCAGGGGTCATTCAAAATACGTAGTCCAATTATAACCTTCGTTTGTTTTGCCAGTGCGTCAGAATCTGAACTCAAACATCTCACATGTCCCTAGTTCGCCAGCTTTAACTGCTCAAACAACGCCGTCGCTTCCAGCAGCTGACCTGGTTTCTGGCCTCCAATGGGTACCACACCCCCGTGATATTGCCGACCACCCGCGTGAACTCCGCGTTGTCGATGAGGAGCCCTGTAGCGCTGAGAGGGTGCCCGCCTGCGCGAGGTCGAGCGTGATGTGGTACCCCGACGGATAAGTCGCGTCGGAGCCTGTCGGCCGTGCGCGAACGCTGGTGGGCGCGCAGTTGGCAGCGATGATCGCGCCGTACTCCGACACGTATGCGCTGAGGTACTCCGTCCCGTCGCGCGCGAGGAGGTCGAACCATACGATCGAGTACGCACCGAGGCGCCCGTGGCCCCAGTACCACGACGCGACGTTGGCGGCGAAGGGCTGGTCGCTCCAGTTCTGCCATTGTTCGTGAGTGCTTGCACCTAGACGCGGGGACCGCTGATGACGCACCTTGTCGTGGTAGCCCAGGCCTTTGAACGCCAGTGCAGTCCCACCCATGGTCAATTCCACGGCAGCTGCGGCGTCCGGGATAGCATTTGACCATCCAACGTTGGGCCCGACCTCCATGGTGTGTCCGGTGACTGCGGGTCCAGGTCCGCACCGGTACTGTGCCGGCGTGATCTGATAAAAGAATATAAATTAGCTCATGGGAGCTAACGTCTGCTTAGCTGCGGCACTCACTGATTGGAACTTAATCTCGCCCACGATCCCGATATCTGGTGCATCGACAAAGGCCGTGTAGATGGAATCTCCTGTGTGCGTCCGGCTAAAGCCCGAATTGTGCCAATCCCCGCTCGAGATATTTCCGTCAGTCGTAACGGTCACCCCGTCCGCAGGGACCACCGTTTGACGACCATGCCGTTCGGGTAGGACAGCGCAATCTGTACGAGCATAACCGTGTCCGAATCGGACGGGAATAATGGGAACGCATTCGCCGTCCTGTGTAAAATACCACCACGACGGATGTGAGCGAGCCTGGCTCGATCGACACGATGTCGAAGTACCACCAATCGAGTTCACCGGCAAGATTTGGGGCGCATCGAGACCAGATGCAGCGGCTGTGAAGTGCGCGGTGCAGGAGCGGTTGCTCGCCGCGGAAGAGATGTGGTGGACGAGCGATGCGGAGGCAGACAGCAACAGGAGAAACGAGAGGAGGCGGGAAAGTGCTGTGCGAGCCATGTCGATGGAATGTAGTGTCGGACGGCCCTACACACCTGCTCAGTCTTTATGTAGGGCGTATAGCCTGGGCAAGGCCATCAGACAAGCGGTTCAGTGAGACCGGTGGTGGCGTACCACCCGTCGACGTCCCCACTCATACCGCTCATAGGTACAAGTTAAGGAAATTAATGCTGAATTCCAGTGGGGCGCGCGTCGCTTTGGCGGGATTCAGATCGTTTGTGGGCCCGGTTCACGGCACTTGGTGCATACATCTGAGAGCACCGGCCGTTTGCGCATGTAGCCGCACACGCCGCGTAAAACTTGGCGCATACGACGCGCCTGCGGCTTCACCGCGTCCCGCTCCGTACTGAAAATGAAGAGGAGGGTTTGTGCGGTGCCGCAGCCTGTCAAGACAACGGCGGGGGAGATATTGAGCACAGTGCACACTGGACGGGACTACCTGAGCGCGCACATCCTGCACGATTCGACCCCATCCCGCACGTCCTGGACCCGGGAAGTGTCGAAACTGACATCTGGCGAGACATGGTGCGGTGATTCCGATTGGGAGGTTAGTGCGGGGTACTGAACGCCGCAGAGAGGAGTGAGCTGTGTCAAACTAAGTTACTTATCGGGATGATCATTGATAGGAAGAACCGGCATCCACCGGAAGATCCCGACGCAGACCGTATTTGTCACGAATTACCTTTTACCTCGACACTTGCTCACGCCGCCCACAGATAGAGAAACTTCACCACTGTCGCAGTGGACGGGCTTTGGAGAATCAATAGGCGAACGACGGCCCTACGCGCACTACATTCGTAGCCCACCACCAGGATTCATAAAGCGACGAGACTTGGACGATATGATACTCTTCCGGAGTTATGCTTTGGTGGTAATCTTGTCGCATTATATGGTTTGGACTTACCTGGAGTCTTTTCGGGTGGAGGTCCCAGAAAAAATCGGTGTTCTCCAGATGCTTCAGATGATGCCAAGTATGCCACCGTCGGTGTCCTCGGAAATAACCTAACTCAAGACAGAGGTTAAGGTCTTTCTCGCCGTATAGCTAGCCATACACCTCCTTCACATTGAATCTAACTTCATCAATGATTTCTCCGAGCCGTCCGACGCTACGCCTTCTCTAATTTGGCACCCCGATCTCAATCCAGAATGGCTCGAGGTGGTGCTTTCCCAGATCTCTCCACCCGATGCCGTCTTTTGCGGAGTCTAACCTAGTAAGTGACTGAAGTCGAGGGACAGTAACTCATGATTTTTTTCATTGTTCCATACTTCCATTCGACATATTTCTAGGATTGAGTGGCGGCGTGGTGGGCGCCGAACACTAGTCCGTCATCTTAAATTGCTCAAACAACGCGGTCCCCTCCAGCACCAGACCCGACTCCTGCCCTCCAACGGGCACCACCGCCCCCGTGATATTGCCCACGGCACGCGTGTACTCCGAGAGTGTATTGTCGAAGAGAAGTCCTGCCACGCTGACATTCATTTCAAGCGTGCCCTCCTGCGCCAGGTCGAGCGTGATGTGGTACCCCGACGGGTTCCCCGTGCTACGCACCGGTGGGTACGTGTCGTTCGCGCCCGTCGGCCGCACGCGGATGCTGGCGGGCACGCAGCTGGCCGTGATGATCTTGCCGTCCTTTGCGGCGTACGCGCTGACGTACTCCGTCCCGTTGAGCGCGAGGAAGTCGAACCACACGACAGAAAACGCGCCGAGCCGCCCATGGCCCCAGTACCACGACGCAACGTTTGCCGTAAAGGGCTGGTTGCTCCAGTTCTGTTTAATGCCGATCATAAGTGCTATGCATACGCGAGGACTCCTGTTGACGCACCTTGTCGTGGTAGCCAAGGCCCTTGAACGTCAGTTCAGTCCCACCCACGGTCAATTCCACGGTGGCTGCGGCGTCCGGGATAGCATTCGACCATCCAATGTTAGGCCCGACCTCCATGTTCTGTCCGGCGACTGCGGGTCCGCACGGGTAGTGCGCCGGGGCGACCTCAAGGAGGATGGGAGTCAGTCACAAGTAGCTCGCCTTCCTGCTGCACGCACTGCTTGGAGGCTAATATTTCCCTTGACTCCGATCTCCGGCGCATCGACGAAGACAGTGTACACGGAATCTCCGGTGTGCGTCCAACTAAAGCCCGAGTTGTGCCAGTCGCCGGTGGAGACATTGTCCTCGCTCGTCACGGTCGCCCCGTCTGCAGGGACTATCGTGTTGAAAATCGTGCCGTTCGGGAACGATACCGAAATCTGGGCAAGCGTGACCGTGTCCGCCGGCGGGAAGAAGGGGAACGCCGCTGCTGTGGTGGTGTAGAATACAACCACGACGGATGCGAGCGAGCCTGGGTCCGTCGCCACGACGTCGAAGTACCACCAGTCGAAGGCGCTGGAATTCACGGGCCGAATTTGGGGCGCGTCGAGACCGGACGCGGTAGAGATGAAATTGGCGGTGGTGGAGCCGTTGCTCACGGCGGAAGGGATGTCGTAGACCGTCGACGCGGATGCGGACAGCAACAGGAGAGACGAGAGGAGCCAGGAAAGTGCTGTGCGAGCCATTTCGTGGGAGCGTAGTGCAGGATGGCCTGACCTGCTCTGTATTTATATGGAACGTACAGCGGCCATCAGACTAGCGGTTGGACTCTTGGGCGACAAGTCACAAACCTCCGTTGATGCGCGACCACGAGTGTACCGCACCACCCGTGGAGCCCTACATCCTCAAGGACCCCTCTCCTCCCCGCCTGTACGTACGATTTTAGCACAATAATGCTGACGCCATTGGGCTTAAGCGGCGTTGGTGAGGTTTGGCCAAGATAATTTGGAAGGTTGTAGCAAGCAGCTCCCCTCCTTCTTAGGCGCGAGAGCGCCCGCCATAACCATATTGCCGTTAGGCGTAGAGTCGCTGAACACTTGAAACTAATAAAACGCGCAAAGGTTGAGATCCGACCAACCCCGGGTAGATTTAGTACACCCGAGTCCGCACGATCCGCCTATCCGTCGGCCCGTCAAACGTGGAATTTAACGAATCTCCGAAGCTGTCGCAGCGTAATGTCTCCAACTCGACAGCGCTAGACAGTCTAACCTCCAAATCTGGTACCTTCCTTCATGACCTCCATTTGAAATGTAATTTATGGACGCACGCAGCACTTGCCGTCACACACTTCAATCATCGGCACTTTCTGAGCACGGTACACCGGCAGGTGGCTTTCAGGTTAAGTTAGACGTCCAGCCCTCTTTACGTTTAGCCTTTGGAGAAGCCGGAGAGCTCTCCGCTTCAAACTTCATTAAATATCGGCATTCCCACTCTTCCGCCGGTTGGCCATGGAAAAGGATTTAGTTGGCTTACCATGCACTGTTCCGTACATCCGGCAGCAAGGAGAACCCCATTTACAAACGTTCAATTGATGTCCCTCTCTGTAGCCGTCGTACTATTATCTCCTGCTCCGCGGCAGAGACAGTTTGACCCCTTGGGGCCCTCTCTTATCCTATATTTTCTGCATCGCCATGTCGAGCTGGTGATATATTGCTGGTTCGATGCACAGAGATCTGGCCAAACCATGATGCGCGTATAAGCAACTCGGAACGCCAGTTGGTTCACAATCACGTGACCGCGTTTTTGAGAAGTCTTCCCCGACTTTCGTCATCTGGAGCCGTCGATCAAGGTCAGACCTTGATCGACGGCTCCAGAAGATTGAAATGCAAGCGAATGAATTCTTCAGTTCCTCACAGAAGGATTAAGCATTTCTTAAACAGTTCACCCTCGGAGAGTTGCAATGACCTCTTTCTACTCCATGGTTCTGAGACGGCAATTGCAAGGTATTACGAACAAAGAA
Source organism: Mycena latifolia (assembly GCA_029289555.1). Classification (NCBI taxonomy): domain Eukaryota; kingdom Fungi; phylum Basidiomycota; class Agaricomycetes; order Agaricales; family Mycenaceae; genus Mycena; species Mycena latifolia. Next base: position 70,872 of record JARJLE010000195.1, read on the forward strand.
ATGCTGAAACTGACTTTCCTCCTCTCTTTAAATAAATAGATCTCTAACATATTTCTTCCATTCCCGCGTAGATTACCCACTGGCTTCGAAGCAACAACTTCTCGGATTCCAGTGCTGTGATCATTCGTCGAAATGTCGAACGAACATGCAAATCTTTGCATATTTTTATACTCATCCCCATATGTACCCGAGGTACCCCTGAAGAATCGGCATATGTAATGAAGTCTTGCCCCCTGGAACTCCATCTTTTAGATGGGTGTGGAGGCGGTGAGGCGGGGAGAAGCTACGTACGTGCAACCAGTAACTTGCTTGACCTAGATTGTCAGCAGGTATAATTGATGGACAGCTTTCCATCATAAATATCTTTTCTTTGTTGTCTCTGGATATAGCCAGCCTGTGATTACTGATCCAATTATTTGGGTTCCGCCTCATACACCACTTTCCCTTTATGATACTTTGTTCATCTTATTTCTCCCTCAAAAATGTCCCATTATATCTCCCTTAGTTACCTTACAACACCCTCTACTACAGTAGGTGCTGCATAGCTGACCATGGCCACCTACAGTGTAACATAGAAATCATCATCATCATCATCATCAATCTTTTACTGCAGTCTATGTGAACTCAGAATCAGCGCCACTTATGGCTGTGCGCACGTCTATAAATTAAGGCTGCTGTGAAACGTGAATCTGTCATTTGTCAGTACTAGTCAGAAGGCGCTTCTTTTGTGACAAAAATCATGGCTATGTGGCCGCGAGCCAGGGAGAAAACCCACCTCCTTCCTAATATCCTCACCCAGGAGACCTCCCGTCTTAGACTGACTACTGCCAAACGACAACTCATCTTCATACGCCTTAACCCATTTTCACGACTTTGTGAGTCGCAGATCCCTTCAGGATGACATTCAGCTCACTGCGAGACTAGTTCTTAATCCGGACTGCAACTTCACATTAAGGAACGCACTACATGCCAAGTATCGTCCCAGAAGTACAGTCTTTCTCCACAAATGAAACAAGCCTCGCAACCCAGACCACGGCTGGAAATTCAAAGTGAGACACCGGTCCTCATCGACATCCATCCTTAAAATAATGTTGAGAACAGGAATCGTCTTTCTCCCGCCGCAATTGCCGGGACTGTCTTGGCAATCGTCCTTGTGATCTGGGGTATTTGGCGTTGCGTCCGGATCGATACTAAGAGCAAAGAAGAGCAGAAAGCGAAGACTACCTCGCCGACAGGGTCTTCATCTCGGTCGTCACTGATCACGGCGGGCATTGCGCTCGAGCTCGAGGCCGAGGCAGAGAGTTTGAACAGACATGATCGTGAAACCAAGCCGCCGGAGGGAGATCATGAAGAGTCTGAGGATAAATGGCGTGAGGCGGCGAAATATTGCGCGTGGGAGTGTGGGTGGTTCTGTCTGAAAATATTGATTGGGGCCTCCTGACCATTTATTTCGATTTTGACTCTATGATGGGCTCAATTAGAGTCTCAAGCATTATTTAAGATATTCTTGCGTGATGAGGATGTCAATCGGCCGTTTCGCGTTCTGTTGGACGAAGCACGTGATCGTGTTTCCCACGTGCAAGTTCAAAGTCCGCCGAAGTCCGGTTGACAGCAACCGCCAACTCGACATCCTTTGTTTCCTCCATAACTTGTTGCTCCACCCTTTGTCTGTCCCCGACGTTGCCCATCTAGATCTGTCGAACCGGCTCAGCCCACCTTCATTCCTTCGCCTGGAGGCTCTCCAGTGGATGCTCCCCAAGTCGTGCAAGTTAAATTCAGGACTTCTACGATGCGTACGGTAGCAGGAGAGCTTATCGCAGAAACCGCGGTCGACGAGACTAGCGCCCACGCGATTTCTATCTATCGCAATTATACTCCAATTGTTGGCTTACAAGCACCCATCAACGACTCTTTTGTTACCTGTGGGACGGCATCAATTTGTCCAATTGTCTCTGCAATGTCCCCCATAACCAGCGCCGCATTGTTTCCTCTCGTATAAAGAGATAGGATCTCCCCTGGCGACAAACCAAGTCTACTCCTGCCTCCATGGATCCGCATCACTCCCACCCCCGCTCCTCCAGCGCGCGCTCGCCGGCCGAGTTCGTGTCCGATTCGCCGCACATCTTCACGCCCCCGTGGCTCAAGCGGAGGCAAGCCCCACCCACCGACGCCTCACCGGCGAACTCCACGCCCCCGTGGTTCAAGCGGCGCGAGAATCCACCCACCCAAGCCTCGCCCTCGCCGCCCCTGCCCTCGCTTCCGCAGGCGTGTTACAGCATGCCCCAGCTCGAGGTCATCTCCGTCCCGGAGCAGGCGCAGTACCTCACGGTCGTGCCGCCGCTGGAAACCCCCGTGCTGCGCGACCACGTCCCAAGACCGCGGGGCAGCGCGCGCAAAGCGCGGCCGCAAGACATCAAGGTCCTACCTGCAAGCCGTCCCATCGCGCTCGTGACGGCGCACACGCCACTCAATGTCCCGCCGCCAATTTCGGCGGTGTATCGTCCGCCTTCGCACGGGCAGAAGAGTGGGAGCGGGCGCGGTGGGGAGTGGACGCCGGACTCGCCGGAACCAAGCCCGTACGTCGATCCGGGGCTCGCGACGGGCATCCCGCGCGCGCTAGGGCTGCGCGCGTTCCCAGTCCGCGCTCAAAAGCCATGGCGCCACGGTGGATGAGCGGTGGATGCGCGGTGAGTCACCCGCCGGGGCGCAGAAAACACGATTCAATCCGCAGGAAGGGGCGAAATTTATGCTTTGTGGATCTGGGGTTCGGTGTCGAGCTCGTCATCGGTGCGAGGCACCCGGAGCAGGATTTGGGGGCGAGTGGCCGAATGGGTGCCGGTTGAGTCTTAATCGTGGTATCCGTAATAGCAATTCGGAGTTGAAGGCAGTCAGTAATTACATGTAACTTATCCTTATCTTGGATTCATGGGACTCGGCGTGAGATACATTGATTTTATATTAATTGTCACGCTGTTCATGATGGATATGCAATCGATGCCGACCTCAAAGAAGGGGACAAGATGCTGTCAACGTTCATTTCCACGCGAGAGGACCAGATGGAGTCGCCGTGGGGGTTGGGGCGGTCGCGCGGCTGGACACGCGCCCTGAGCAATAATTCATTAATAATTCCTCGAAGACGCTGACCATGAGTGGATGAATTCAGGTCATTTTTTCCATGCTGTCCATGATGTATCAGTACCAAGAGATGTTTCTGAAAGCGCATCGTAGAGCTTTGAGACCGGTCATGGAGCAACATGCCGGTGACCGCCATCGGCCGAACACGGCACCCGGAGACTTTTGGAACACGCAGTGGCGGTGCCGATTCCTTTCTCCTCGCGCAGTCGCTTTTCACGCTCGTTTCTGGTGTTCCTTTGCTCGGTCGGCGGAATGTGGCCCTGCTATTCGCCAAACCTTCCACCGCATTGAAGTTCGACGCTGTCTTTTCCGTCGCGGCACTCCGTCGCTGCCCCTCGAGCACACCTACCCCAGGTAACCCGCCCCGGGCCTCAAGGCCTCACCTCGACCTCTCCCTGCCCCCATCTCTTCCTTCCACTCCGTCTCGCTCTCCGACCGCAGTCCCAGCCCGCGGCCACCGTCGATCCGCAGCACACGACCGGCGGCTCCGCGAACGCCGACTCGGAGTCTTTCGAGAAGCTCTCCGCGAGCGCCGCCCTCGGCAGCCCCGCCACCGCCGCCGCAATCTGTCTTTTACAGTGCCACGACGACAGCATTGCCCATCCTCCCGCCTTTGGACACGGTGACACGCGTGCAGATGGTCCTTCTCGAACGGCACGGCGTTCAATGTGATGGTCCCTGCCGACAGGGCGACCGTCAGAAGTGAAGCCAACGGCTCGAGCGACGGCTGGCACAAGTCTGGATTCAAGTGGATCCGCAGCGGAGAATCAGGGTACACGGTCGTCATCGATGCGCCGGATATTGGGGTTAAGGACGCAATTCGGATTCTAGCGGTGCGTGCAGGAGGGATGTAGAGAGAATTGAGCGAATTTCGTATGCTTTCAGGTTGCACCGGCGCACTACCCTTACGGACCCGCAGTTGGTCGGACAAATCATGACTTGGTCTTGAGGCCAGTGCTTACGCATGGCATGTACGATTCCTGCCGTTTGCCTTTGGCTTGATCCGCAATCTGCCGACAACTGGGGCTAACTTGCACATCTCTGAAGCAAACTCTGAAGCAACATAATGTTGCTTCGAAGAGAGTCAGATTTGGCGGGTACTACTACTAGTAGCTAAGGGCATCTTGGAGTTGTGTAATATGGATAGCTAACTACCCGTATTCTACACGGCTATCCCGGAAGTCATCGGGATTTGATAGGTTTTGATGCCGCTTGGAATCCAACAATTTTTCGCGTGGAATTTGAAGAGGCAGCTGTTGGTGGCCATTAGATATACGGATTAGTGGATACCGTGGTTAGATGATTGGATTTAAATGATCTACCCAAAACGTTGACCGCCGCCTCTGAGTCTTGAAAATCGAAGGGGTTGGCACGTGACTGACACCTGCCGCATCATTTCGCCCCGCCCGCGCGCCTCTGATCTACCGACGTGACGCCGGCCTCAGGACCACGCCCCCTGTGCGCACCATATCCCTGCTTGTCGCTGTAGCCTTCTTCTTCCTAGTCTCCTCCCTTCAGCCGTCTTTATCCGCCCCGATGTCTTCCCCATTGGTCAATCCGCAACGTGCGATTTAATCCCTTCCCCTCAGGCATTCCTTGATATGAATGGCTCACTAATCTTCTCCAACAATCGGACAAATGGCTGGATGTGTCATATGCCCGAAGAGCAAGTACACCATACTGTCTCTGGCGGTAAGGCACGAAGACTCTCAGTCTCATATCGAGCGCGTACGAAGACTCTCGGTCTCATATCGAGCGCGTACGAAGGATCGACCGCCAACCAACTGCGATGTCCAGCCCAATGCATGCTTCGCACACGGAATCTGAGTCCGGCCATCAAGCACAAGCTTCTTCCCCGGCCCCATCCAGAACATCCTCACTTCCGAGTCACGATCCCGTTGAAGAAGAAGAGGAAGAACTCAATATTTTCGGTGGTAGACCATCTCTGCATGGCCCCGCTCTCCCTTCGGACCATCCCGATCAAATATACGATGATTTTTCTGGCGAACTTGTGCAAAATCGGCCCTCTCCCGAACCTTTTGGAAACTTTGGAGACAACAATTATCCTGACTATTTCCGGGATCGAGAGTCCCCGAGCGACTCGGAGGGGTTTGTGCCCTCAGAACACCCAGAGTCTGATGGATTTCTCGGCCAATACGATGTCAGTCAATTCGCGGAAGAGCAGAGACGTAAGTTTTACATCTGATGGAGTGCACCATGACATAGCTGAAGTTTTGCACAGTTTTTGCCCCAGATAACTTGCTTGTGGCCTCTGCCGAGGATGACTGGTGGTGTTGGCCAAGTAAACAGGTAATATTAACATCATTTCTACGACAACCATGTTCTGATATTTGTAGGAATGTTTACTCGATCTCATGTCCGGATTCCCGCGGGCGTGTTTCTCTGAGAAGGAACTCAATATGACGCGATGGTATGCTAAAATGAATGGTGTATCGAGGCAGCCAACCAAACAAGTTAAAAACCATCGTGAAGGCATTCTAAATGTAGCGGGAGTTAAGACGACATTATTTGACGGGTACCTTGGCTGCGCCGCAGGCAATTCTACTGGGTAACTGCTTTGCTGTGAATGATTGGTTTAAGATCCTTAAACATGTACGGCTGCAAGCATTTCATTATTCCAAGCGCGGGTACTGATCGCGTTCTAGGAGTTCGCAAACCCGCTCATTCGCCCCAAACTTCATCTGTATCCAGAAGACAGCGGGGAAAAGCTTGAAGAAGCACGACAAGCAGCCAAATGGAAAGAAGAGGTCGATGGCAATATTTCAGGGCCGATGGCTCGTGGAATTGGAGGGGTCCGCCCTGTGATGCCAATGCGTTGGTTCACACGCAACGGCAAATTACTGTCCATTGTGCATCTCTTACATCTCACCCCTTCAAAATCGGCCTTCGTTATCGATGGAACTGACCGTGGATGCATCGAAATTCCACTTGAAGATTATTTCCTCAATGTTTGCGATCTCGAGGATCCCGAATGCCAAGCCCGATATGGCATTCCGCCGCCATTTGCGGGTTCTGTGCTGGAAGCTGTTGACATAATCTGTCTAGGAATATCTCGAGATCCCGCGCTTCCATTGGAGGTTTGGACGCAACCATCGGTTAATGAATGGCACATTAAAGCAAAGGGACGCCACGTGCACTCAGTCCCGCTGTGGACATATTGCGACGACACCTCTGGCAATGTGTCAAAAAAATGGAATAAATACAATTCCATCCTTTTCACCCTCGCCGGTCTTCCCTGTGCATTGACCCAGATGTTGTACAACATCCATTTTATTGCTACCTCGAATCTGTCACCGCCGCTCGAGATGATTGAGGCTGTCGTCGCCATGCTCCGGTGATTTTTATCAGAATCTGGGTGCCATCATATCACTGATAATTTAATAGGGAGGCACGAAAAGATGGGATCGAAGTCTGGGACTGCGAATATAATGAGTGGATCCTCATTATTCCGTGGTTTCTGGCCTTCCAGGGGGATAATCCAATGTTGAGTGAATTTGCGTCCCATGTTGGTATGAAGGGCAAGTATTTCTGTCGTGTTTGCAAACCTAAATCGGACAAAAACAACCGTGCTCCGGGTCATGCTGGGGAAATTGACAGATTGAACGAATTTATGACCGTGAGAGCCGCTTGGTTTCCTTTGCCTCCGACACTCCTAACATTTGTAGGCCGGAACCCCCTGAACGAAAGAGCAAACAATTGCGGACCCCACCGCCCAGCTTCAGCGTGCTATTGACGGTGCCCCAAGTGCCGTCGATGACATGGCTACTGACAGCGGTTCAAAAGATAAATATTTCCAACATTTTCTCAATAAACTTCAGGCCGTGGCATCGAAACTTAGGGACGAGCAAAAGGAGCGGGGTCCAGGCGTTCGAAGCTGGGCTCTCGAAAGCAGAGGAAGTAAAAAAGCTGTTGCATCAACTTCGCACTGAAATGCCTGCCAACATCTTCAACCCCCTACTTTCTATCCTCGGTACATTGTCTTGTCTTGCAAGTCCCAGCTGAAGTATTAATGCGAGGACTTTTAGACTTTGATACAAATGCTGACACCCCAGTCGAGATTCTGCATGTTGTTCTTCTTGGGGTCGTCAAGTACTGGTGGAGAGATGCCGTTTCGAGGCAAACTTCGAAAGGCAAAGAAGAACTTAAAGCTTGTCCGTCCAGTGTCGACGTGGCCGGATTAAATACTCCACCCATCCGCAGCTACACTTATGTGCAGTATGCAGGATCTCTTGTCGGTCGGGACTTCCGTGTCATCCTTCAGGTTGTGCTGGTGGTGCTTCACGGACTCATTCCGCAAGCACACTACAATGGATGGGTTGCTCTCTGCAAGCTGGCACTGTTCATGTTTCAGCCAGCAATTGAGGACATGCCGAGTCATCTTGTTCGCTCTGCCTTTTCATTTATTATCGCACGCTAATTAATTGTAGCAACTGAAGAATGCTTTCTCTGATTTTCTCAATGCGACGGCGCTCTGGAACACCCAATGGTTCAACAAACCGAAATTCCATCTATTCGTCCACCTTGTAGAACACATTTGGTGGTTTGGACCATTGATACTCTACGCAACAGAGAGTTTTGAATCCTTCAATCTTGTGATTCGGCTGCGTAGTATTCACTCGACCAAGCATGCTCCTAGCGTCGATATCGCCAGAGCATTCAGCCACTTACACGCAATTCGGCATTTGGTCAGCGGCGGTTACGTCCTTGCTGATGAGGATGGCAATAGTATTCCTCCCCGCCAAGCAGGCCCCGAGGTACTTGCTCTATTGAACGACAACAAATTCTTGGGATTCATGTCCATGAGCGGACTCAAGGATGTGTCTAAAAGCGGTAAGTGGGCGAGGCTTTCTTTCTCCGGAGGGCGGATAATAATAATAATTAGGTGTCTATATGCCATTGGTGGGAATGGCACTGTGCGGCTGGAAAAATACGGAGGCCGGAAAGCTTGGTACCTTCACCCTTCTACGGCACGGAAACAAAGTACAGCAATGTTGAAGCCTCGTTCTTCCCAACAGAGACACAGCTGAGATATCAAAGTATGTGGTTTACCTGCAGGATGGAGCTTCTTGCATTGGGTGTGTCAAAGAGATCCTTGTGGAGCCAGAAACTGGAACAGTCCTCGGAGTGTTGATTTGTGCTTGTAAAATCGGCCCAGATACTCTCCCATATCGGCTGCCCTCCTGCACTGTGCAACTTGATTGCTCTTATCTGCTTGAAGCTCACCAGCAGCCCAGGAGCTTCTTTGTGCGGTCAATGTGAATCACAACTGTGCTGCCCATCAGTGCAAGACAACGCTTACACGCCGAGTGACTCAAGAGCGCCAGAAGACCGATCATTTCGAGAACGAAGTTAACCACGCAGTTGAGCCGAATGACTGCTTCCTCAACTTGGCACAACTCAGAAGCGCGACGGACCTTCAAAAGTTTCGAAGTAGCATTTGTTTCCCAGATGTCTCGCTCGCCGAGGCTATCAAACAATCAATCCACAATCAAGAACAGCTCGAACGCGAAGCGAAAGAAGCTGAGCAGCAAGAAAAGGCGGTGGAGAAGGCAGCAAAGGCAGCTGAGAGGGCAGCAAAAGCGGATGGGAGGGCGGCGAAGGCTGCCGGCAGGGGCAACGGGAAGAAGCGATCACAGGTCGATCCGCCAGGACAAGGTGCAGGGCCCAAGAAGAAACGTAAAGAGGTTGACCCGGACTTTGCTGATGATGGGGAAGAGCTGGTATATATTCCGTGGCCCTGAAAATCGCGCACAATTCAGCCATAGACGCGTTAATAATTTTAGATATGTGTACGTTAGTACCGCGTATCCGATGCCACTGGCAGCACCGTCACACGTCAACTTCCTTCTTCACATCCACTTCTGACTGCGACCAGTTCTGCTCTTGAGTCCACTCCTCCACCAGCTGGGAGCCGTCTTCGATGTCCGCAAGCGTTGTGTCAGGATCATAGTCGGATCCGACTTCCGATCTCCACCCGTGATGATCAGGTAGATGCTCGACTATATCGTCAACATGCACCTCCACTCGATTCAAACGAACTCCAAATCCTCCAACTCGCAAGACGATCTGAAGTCTGTTGGTGAGTTCTGCGTGCAAAGTTGGCACCCATCGAAGGAACAGCTCGTATGTCTGTGTCCGCAACCTCATCATCACCATCTAACCGCTCATGCAGAAATTGCTGAAGTCCCTCCTCCAGCATTATATTATTCGGCCCTTAACGTCGTACAACAATCTGGTTTCACTCTCGGAGGTAGGTACATTACTACTGGTTTGGATTCTCGCTGAAATTGCTTTAGACCTATATCCACGACCACGCAAAGCGACTGCATCTCGAGCTCTACAAGACAGATCCCACCATCAAGACCGTGGTGCGTGAGATGCTTACAGCAGAGAACAATGGGGTGCGAAGTGCTTTGCGCAAATTAGTATGTGCCGTACTCACTATACTTCCTGCTTGTTAACGTGTCAACTAGATCTGGGCATCGCTCAAGGAAAAGATGACCTTGATGGACTTCAGCAAGAAGATTATCAGCACCCACCATCTGCCTACAATCCTGACGACTCCGCCGAAAGATATTATGGCATGCTTGGCCCTCATGGTATGTGGTCGCTCTCTGATTGTGACCTTTAATTGAGGACCACCACAGCGTAAAGTGGTGCACCCGTTGCTCGGCAAGGAGACCACACGTGGCGGCGATACAGGGTTTTGGACTAACATGGAGAAAGAGCTTGATCACCTCTTCAAGAAAAATGGTAACTCGCGGACCAATGCCGACTGGATAAAGTAAGTAGTTGTTGTGTTGTCACTCACCGGCACCGGGGACTGATGCTACGCAGATGGGAGCAGGAGATCATTGACCAGGATAATTGCAAATATAACCGCTATGCCGCTGAAAGCCACGCTCGGACTTGTGAGGAAATCGACGCAGCAGGGCTCCCGGGTGGTGGGGAGGCGCTTACTGGACCTGCGGCCGACGACGGAGCACGACCCGCGGCCAACGACGAGGCACGATCCGTGGCCAACTGCGGGGACGACGAGGACCAGGATACACGTGATGGTCGGGATGTAAATGTTTCTGCCCTCGGGGACCTAGCCTCACTCAGTTCGGATGTTGTTGCCTGCTAGTAGACACTTTCATAGTTCTATTACATACTAAGAGCATTTCGTACTGGTCCAACATCGACTCGAAGCTCTGTCTAATAAATGTTATTAATGTAAATATACTCTATTTTGGCCCCATCTGGCCGCTATCTTACAGCAAGGGTCTTTCTGAAGGCTGCGAAGAGCCATTCATTGGAATGCAACGTTTCAGTCCATTGGAATCCAACGGGGCATATATCTTTAGGAATTCAATGGCTGCCCATTGGATTCCACCGGTCATCAAACCCGTCGAATTTTGATGACTCTCGGGATAGCCGTGTAGCTACCCAGTACTTGTTTGTTCTTAATAAATTGGTTCTAAATGTGGGACCGTGCCAGTATAATACATTCTCCTCCTGCTGCCCAATGTTCGCTCGGTCGGCGCAGTGCGCCAACCAGCTCACATTGGGCCCGACCCGAGGCTCAGTCACAGTGCGTTGAGTAAGTAACATGCATATGGAAGAAAGCAATATTAGTCAATACGGGTTTGTCACTCTAAGTCACGTTGTTTACTGATGGCAAAGGCTCCATGGAGCCTGAAACACGTGCACTGTTAGTAAGTAGCGGTTAGTCAAGACGGCAATGCCTTGAAAACCGGTCTGATATCTGTATTGTTAAGCGTGCGAATACACCTACAAAAGGACATTGCATATCCTATAAAGGAGATATCAGCTCGACAAGCTATGATCCAGGTCAGCAACAATTAATTTTGATCACGCCTCAAGTCACGTTGTTCACTGATGCCAAAGGGCTCCAGGTGAAAAGAACGATTCTCTTAGTAAACTAAGGAATCGTAACGGTCGGGCCCAGCTTCGGATGGGCGGATGCCGCGCCGGGCGCCGACGCAGCCGTGGAATTGATGAACCGCATCAAACTGTTCACGGGCCAGGCTATCACGACCAGGTGCGCTGTCAATAACCGCGGCGGCTGCGAAGAGAGTGTTGAAGAGCAACGAGCTCTTCCCCCCCGCATGTCGCGACACACTGGGGCCATGGGCGGCTCGGCGCGTACTCGATTCTATGGTACGACTTCCTTGCGCGGCGTGACGCGACGAAATATGTCAGCGCGTACGTTGCGACAGGCGGCAGAATCGCCGCCGTCAACTGCAGCCCAGACAGTTTGCCCGTGCTACCGACGGGCCCGAACGATAGCCAGCACGGGCAATCTGTCGGGGTACCACATAACGCTCGACCGAGCGCTGGCGGGTGCGCTCGAAGTGGACGTTCTCGATGCGGGAATTCTCCTCGACGTCCGATCCTCAGGGTACACGCGGGCTGTCGGCACGCTCAGCGGGTTGGTGCCGCCCGGGGGGCACAAGCCGGGAGAACTTCAGACGATGCTGGAAGGGAAGACCCTGCTCGATCAGCTGGCGCTTACGGGATAGTTCGACATTCACGTCCATACGTTCTCTCGTTCACTCTAAATTTTTGTACTCACCAACTCCATTCAAAGTACGAGCGATCGATTTCAAGAGTTCTACTACACCCTTCCCACGGTGGCTAACGTTCTGGCAGCTTGCTATCATATCCGGGTCGCCACGCGTACCGTGAAGCTCCTCGTCAACTGGGCAGATTTTCATCTCACCATCTCATGTGACAATCGAAGTGATCGCCCCGAAATCTATTCAAGTCTGGATGGTCTCCCAAACACACGATGGGTTTTGAGATATCATCGGAGATGTTTGGACTTCGTCACGGAGAGCACGGATCGTGTGGTGACAGGCATGTGCTTCTCGGAGGTATTATTGTTCAAGGCGCTTATCCAGTGAGAGCTTCAGCGCCGACGGCGAATATATTTGGTGCTCCAACTCTCCGTCAGCAGCTCGTCTTTCTCCCTCGAAACCGCCATATAGGTGGACAGCGATCGCAGATGAATGCAGATGAGGATCGAGATACTGGCGCTTCCATTGCGAGTTCCATGTGCAATCCATCGGTCTCATTGCCTCCCATCGACTTCCCAACAACTTGGGGCTCTGCGACCGCGGACATCCATCAAGGTGCACAGGCGACAGCTATCTGAATCGAAAGAGGTCGCCACGAGCGCTTAACTCTTCGGTGGTCCTTCCCTTCAACTTTAATTTTGTCCCAGAATCCCATGAAGGACTGGAGCCAAAATCGCAGTGGCGCTTCATGTGCTCTTTGCGCCGGAGTTCACACACTACCTTGAATATTCCCAAGTTAAGTTTCCGCCTAACGCCTCGACTCAGAAGCGTCGTATCCAATCAGCGCTACTTTAGTCGACAGCACCCTGGGATCCCGCATCTATAGTCTGAGATCCGATCTGTCTAATCCCCTGTTTACAAGAAAAGGGTTCTAAAGGCGGATCCAGGAGAAGAAGGTGCACCTAGTCGGCGTCTCTTCTCACACTCATACCCTTACGACGATGATACCCTACGTTACTATTGGCGTCGTCCTCATTTTTCACGCTTCCTCCCCTTCTCCACAGGCATATGCCGCCCTCACCACATAACGATCGATGACACGAATAGCACATTTTGGACTTGGGGTGGATCGTGGAATGCAGTGACACCTTCCTCGCCTTGCCCGGCCTGCGCTGACCGGCCAGATCCCTCACAAGCGTACAACCGTACCTGGCACGACAGCAATCTCGTTTCTGGCTCTTTTGCATTTCAAGGTTCGGCCGCAGATCTAAGTTCTGTTCCGAGATTCATCTCGCTTATAGGCTCCGCTGTCTACATCTATGGAATAGATACGCCAAACCCAGGCAATATATCCTTCAGTATGAATAACCCGTCCACCAACAGCTTTCACTATTATACAGGCAAAGACTATCTATATCAATCTCTCTTCTTTGCTTCCACTGGCCTTGATTCGACTATACTGCATTCGGTGGTCTGGATACTCGAGTTAAGTTTCGCTGGAGGAGGTGCTGCATCCTTTGATTATGCTGTTGTCACTATCGATGATGCAGACACTTCCGACACTAGGAGCACGCATACCTCAGTGGCCATGTCAATTGGTGTGACTACGTCGTGAGTCAACATTCTTGACCGACTAACAATGTAGTTGACAACCACACTTCCTCCAGCAGTTCTAGGTTTGAATAGTCCTCGTTTTGAGTGAATGTATGCTCAAAGTTCAAGCTAGGGCGTCCGCCACCAGCACAAATGCTGCAGAGAGCACATCCATGGGTGAGACCTCGTCGTGAGTCAACTTCCTTCACAAGTAAACCATTCCGCTGACATCCAGGATCCCACTAGTAGTCTCAGGTTTGAATGCTCCCACGAGTGGGAGGAGCTCGACTAAAGACACCGTTTCAACGGGAAATCCCTCTTCTGCAAAACATGAATCCAAAACGGGGCCCATCGCAGGGGGGTGTGGCTGCAGTTGTCGGGGGACTGGTCCTCCTCTGTGCCGTATTTATTTGCTTAAGCCGTAGACGCACTGGCGAGTCTGAATTGCCGAGACCGATGGTCGAACCATATCAGCTGCCCGCGACTGAGGTCGCCCCCGCGCCATCTTCGGTCACAATTCCACCCGGAATCTCCTCTCGCATGTCGAATGTCTTTTCGAACTTGAAATTGTTACTAAGTCGGTCGCGAACGGTGACAACGGCCATCGATTTAGTACACACTGAGCCACTGGTTTATGCTTCGGATCCACCTCGTCCAGAGGCTGATGGTCGACGGGAACTAGGGATAGAGGAACGGCTGAGGCATTTGGAGGTGCTCACTTCCAATTCTCGCCCTCCTCCGTATCACTAGTGGATGTTGTGGGCCAATTAATATTCAGTTTCTAGACGCGACAATTTATACCTAGCTTCGAAGATATGTTTGACTTCAACGCTTCAGCGCTAATTGTTACATCCATCTTTGACCAGGATTCAGGTTGAGGATAAAATCCCTTGCCAGTCTATGTGGACCTGATTTCATGAACAGTATTAACAGTAATGACAATGAAGAACGCCCTCCGTTCAACTAGGACCCGAGCGAAGAGTGGTGTTTTCTTTTTTTTTGGGGGGTTCCAATGTCGCCGGCCTTCTCGAGTACTGTTAGAAGTTTAAAAAATTGCTATACTCGTTTCTTTGGCACCATTTGTCTGCCTCAGGCTACCTCGAACCGTTGTCGACCATGACATCTTGAATTCTTTCGTTAACATCTCGACATCCACACAACTCTTCAATTTCTTCCCTGTTGGCTGAGTAGCCGTACTTTATCCATACTTTCAGAACTGAGGAGTCTGCCTCTTGTTTACCTCGGTAGTTCAAATCCTGAGTTGAAACTTTTAATGGCCACCGGCAACTTCCGACCCATCAGTGGCGGTGCTACATCACGCTCTGTCCTTTCATTGCTTTTGGCCCTTGCTTTGTCCTATTCGCCGCGGGTTTCCTCTTGCCTTCCGTCTGGTCATTCACGGGCTCTCTTGTTCGTCTGAGACTTCCTTTCCTTTGTTTGGTGATTGTACTCATAACCGCCACTGCTGCGAAACATCCGCCGTAACTTCGCTGTCTCTTACGTTACACAGGATTGCGTTTCTCCCGGCCGCCCTTGCTTCTGCAGCGCAAATTCGTTCAATCATATCCTTTCAACGTCCCGTATATTGTCACTGCAAGTTGTCCCCGAGAGCCAAGAATTTCGTGTATTATGCGCGGATCGGCAACGCCGGTCCGATTCACCGGATCCGCCTGGATCAGCCACCGACTTCCGCCGTATGCCCCGATGTACGTCGGATTCCACTGACCAAAAAACCTGTACACCGGAGTGCACTGTATATCGATGAATAATAAAATCCCTTTTTTCCTCATTGCAAAATACGCCGAATACCGCCGGAATTCACCGGGTGTGCCGCACATTCCGGTGGATAACAGTGGAGGCAATCCGCCGTAACCCAGCGGAATGCACCGGACATCATTGATATATTCCAGTGGATTCTGCCGTATACACCAAGAAAATTCACTGTATCCTAGCACCTGAGACCTCACCCATCGGAATACGCTGGTATTCACCGAATTCCTCCAAGATGTATGGCAGATTTCTTGGTTTCCAGTGGAATACAGTGTATAATACACTGTATTCCACTGGAATCCACCAGAATCCAACAGATGATATTAAGATATGTTTCGGCATTTGAAACCGCCCGTCATACTTCATATGTAGTGCTGAATGATGACTATTCCAAATCTTCAACCCAACTCTCTCCGTATTCACCCACTGTAGAATTTGAATTTATTGAGGATAAGCCACCAGAATACAGTGGTTTCCGGTGGGTAGATGCAGAGACGGTGGAATACAGCGAAATACGCTGCACAAAACGGTGACATCAGCGGCGATCACTGATTGACACTATCGTACGGTATCTCATCAGTGGATTTGGCACAGATCCGATGGGATCCGATATACATCAGCGTACGCCGATGTACGCCGCTGTACGTTCATGGTCCGGGCATAAAACTCAGAATTTCCGAGGAACCGTTTCACTGTGGATCATAAACCCGGGTCCCGGCAACCTGGGTGGCAATGCATCGGCTTAGAGTGCTACCTGCTTCCTGTCAGAACGATATTATTCGGAAGGAAGCTTATGGGGATCCATCCCGTTCTATTTAAATAGCTAGACAGTGGCTTTCCTCCTCTTCCCACCATCTCCATCGAAATGCTTTGCCCGGCACTCCCGTGGCTCCTGCCGTCTCTCTGCATTCTTTTAGCCTCCGCATCGCATGTCTACCACATCCCCTCGACCGTGAGCACCCACCCCAGCAGTGCTCATTTCATCTCCGGCGCCTCCGGGCTCGACGCGCCTAAAATTCACCCCGTCAACTCCAGCACGTTCGAGTGGTGGTACTTCGACGCCGTGCCGCACGACCCGCGCTCGCGCGCATCCGTCGTCGTGGTCTTCTACACCGCCACGGCGAGCGCGTTCCCTTTCCTCGCGCCGGCGGGCACGGCGACGCTCGCTCAGATTGCGGTGACCTTCCCGAATGGCACGGCGTATGGGGCGACGGTCCCTGCAGACGGTGCGACCGTCACGGCCGACGAGAACGTCTCGAGCGGCGATTGGCATAATTCGGGGTTTAGGTGGACGCACAGTGGAGATCATTCAGGGTACACTGTGCTCATTGATGCGCCGCATATTGGGGTCAAGGGATCGATTCGCTTCCGCTCAGTGCGTGCGGAGGGCTTCTAGAGACGTTGAGCTGACAGGGCATCTTTATTCATTTAGCCTGCACCCGCGCATTACCCCTGCGGACCCACAGGGGCGGGACAGACCATGGAGGCCGGGCCCGGAAATGGATGGGCGAATGCGATTCCGGATGCGGACGCAACCGTGGACTTGACGATAGGCCGTACCAAGCTTACGTTCGCGGGCCTCGGCTACCACGACAAGGTGCGTTATGCGCTATCTGCCCCACGTCCGCGATCTGTCTGTCCCCGACTCACGCTTGCAGAACTGGGGCAACGAGCCCTTCGCGACGCAACTCGCGTCGTGGTACTGGGGTCATGGGCGGCTTGGTGCGTACTCGATCGTGTGGTTCGACGTCCTCGCGCGCGACGGGAAAGAGCACGTCAGCGCGTATGCCGCGAAGCACGGGCGTATCGTCGCCGCGAGCTGCGCGCCCGGCGGCATTCGCGTGCGGCCTGCCGGCGCGAACGCGACGTACCCACCGCTGCGCGGCACGGGGAATCCGTCCGGGTACCGCATCGCGCTCGAGCTCCCTGGTGCGGGCACCCTCAAGATGAACGTTAGCGTGACGGGCATCTTAGTGGACGACGCGTTCTCGGAGTACACAAGGGCGGTGGCAACGCTCAAGGGGGTGGTGGTGCCCGCTGGGGGGCTCAAGCCCGGAGAGGTGGCGGAGGTGTTGGAGGGGAAGGCGATGTTGGACCAGTTCAAGCTAACGGGGTAGCTTCCTGGTGCGTAGACTTTTTGACAGAAATATCTTGGGCGAATTCAACACTTACTTCAAATAACAATACTTATGATCGGCGGCGCTACCGAGGCTCAAATGCAGATTGGGGTGGTCGTGTCCATTGGTGGGCACAAGCTGGGCGAACATAATGTGTTCGAAGAGCAGGCGTTGTTTGATCAGTTCAAGTTGACGGAGTAGCTTTTTTGGTGCGTCTTGTTGCAAACATATCTTGATATCTTGGGACGCGTCGGCGAATTCGACATCTACGACCTTGATAGATTTCCAGCCCAGCATCAGTGTGATCGCCCTTTGAGATCTATTCATGCGCGGACGGTCTCGAAGCTTCAAGATGTGCTTTTCTGGGACATGTCTCAGCGATGATCAGTCCAGGATGTGTGATACAGCATGAACCAGCATTATTCAGCGTATATTGATATGTTTTCTTATTCTTGTTCAGGGCGCATATCCAGGCGGCGGCTCGTCCGAAAGGCCCAGCGCCCACGGCGACTCCATCTGGTCCTCCAGCTCCCGGATGCGCGCCGTCAGCATCTCATTCCGCTCCTTCAGCTGTGCCGCCAAGTCCGGCGAGGCGGGTGCTGTCCGCGTCGTGGATGCGCTCCGCGTAGACAGCATACGCAAGAGGCGGCTGGAGGCCGATGCACGGGTCACGCTCGTGGACCAGGTGCGCCGGTCCAGGTCTCCGAGATCGACGAGCTTTTCTTGGGCGGCCCGCACCTCGTTTCGGAGGTATTGCTGGCGGATGGTGCTAGCGCTGATGCTGCGTGCGTCGGAGTTTTCTGGAACGGCCCGAATGGTGGGGATGGGAGGAGCTGGCGCTGCGCGGCGGGAGGGGAGGAGAGTAAATGGTGAGGCAGCGCGAGTGAGCTGCACGAAAACGGCCTGTTGCTGGCGGCGTCTTATTCGCCAGACGCATAATCCAGCCAGTAGGATCGTGAACAATATTCCAATTGCTATTCCTGCGATCACTCCCGCGGGCGGGGTATTTCTGTGGAGACAAAGAACGTCAGTCAACAGTTCGCGGCATAGGCTGTATGTGTTGACCTGGTGGTCCGAGCAATCGCTGCCGGGATTGCGGACTCGCCGCTGGCTACGCCATAAATGATCGAGACAGACACAGCGGGGTACGGTCTGGACATTGAACATAAGTGTCTCATGGCACTTTGAAAGCACGCGTACCCAGTCTGTATCGGGGCTTCCGTGTCAAAGCTGAAAATCGACGGGCTCGAAGAATTTGGAGTGCTTGTCACGCTGGCAGCAGCAGCAGCGGTAACAGAGGGGGATGAACCGGAACTCGCAGCTACTTGAGAAGCCATGCTGAGGGCAGATACCACGTCTTTACAACTTGCAAATGAGGCCCAGCCTCGCGAAACTGAGGGGCCGTAAAGGTAGGAAGATGACTTAGATGAGGGTGAAGGGGGAAAATTTTACGACAGATTCGGGGAGGACATATATCAAGATGCTGTGCGTGCTTGCCATCAACTGTTGGTTGCCGTCGATATCCGTTGAACTATTCTTGAATAACATTAATAGAGGTGGGGTGGAATGTGGACACTTGAGAGATACAACTGCTGCATCTAACATCCAGAGAGGTGTCCAGGTTGAATGCTTGTCGACGGAGGGATCTTTTTCATCTTCCCCGGAGGTTCTGGAAGACGATGGTCAACGATCGGGAGAAGAACACGGTTTCAAATCACCGCCGAACATTCCAACATCTTTCATCATGTTGGCCAACGAAAAATATATATAATTACCCCGACGGTTCAAGAATAGTCTTTAGAAAGTGCAGAGGTGTGACTGACTCCACAAAGGCGGCGGTGAGTTGAACCCAAGTTGAACCACGCTTCTCACTTATTATAACTTCTTTTCACGGCACCCAAGTCGAATATTGCTGATCAAGCCATGTATGTAGGCGGAGGCTCAGCCGAGAGGCCTAAATCCACCTCAGAACTCATGTGTGCCTCCAACTCGCGAATGCGTGCTTCCTGCGCCTCGTTCCGTGTCCTCGCAGCCTCCAACTCCGACACCAGGTCCTCAGACGCCCGACTACCCGTCGCTCCAGTGCTTCGCAGGGACCTGAAATGCATGATTCTGCGCGGGCGAGAGTCCCGGGTACCGGTCTCCCCCACTGAAGTGTCCCGCTCTAAATCCTCGACGTCCACCATCTTCTCCTGGGCGGCGCGCAGCTCGTTCTCGAGGAACTCTTGGCGTATGGTCCTCGCGTCCGAATTGTCTGCGACAATACGGCGTGAAGGTATGGGAGTTGTAGTCCCGGAGGGGAGTAAGATAAATGGGGATGCTGCGAGTCCGGGGTGCGCGAGGACATGTTGTCGCCGTCTTCTATGCCAGATGCATAATCCGATGGCCAGTGAAAGGAGGTACAATATTCCGATAACAATTCCCGCGATCGCGCCCGCGGGAACGGCATTTCTGGGGAGAATAAGAACATCAGGGAGCAATTCACTAGATGAGGCTGTATGTCTTGACCTCGGTATGGGCGATGCAATCGGTGCGGTGGTTGCGGTTATGGGCGATGCAACCGGTGTGGTGGTTGCGGTGCTGCTACGTATACTCTGTATGCCTATGCTCGACACGTCTACAGAGAGTGTCGGAGATGCTTGTCTGGAATGGAAACATTGAACACAAGTGCCTAATTGTGGCTTGAGAGCGCGCGTACTCAGTTTGTGGTCCTGTTGGTGCCGCTGACACCGAAGAAATGGGGCTACTTGAGCTATGGGTGTTGGATGCAGTGGCTGCCGGTGCGGAGGAGCTTGTGGTGTGTCTGCTGCCCCTGTAAGAAGCTTTGAGCTACACATTTGTAAATTACTTACGAGGCATTCTGGTGTCTGCCCTGAGAACCCAAACCATCGCCATCGTGGTTCCCGCCACCATGGCCGGTCCCATGGAAGTTCTCACCGTCGTTCAGGCCATTGTTCCCAAAATGCCGATCACGCTTCTCCTTGACGCCACTGCCCAGACCGCCGTCACCCAGATTCCGACCCGGAAATCGTCCCCAGCACTGGATTCTCGTTGCGCCTTTGCTTTGGCGATCCTGCCGATTGTGCTGGGTGTTCTTTTCTGCGGAGATCATGGTCCCGAAAAGTGGAGGGCGATGGAATCCACCTCGCCAAACTGAAGGGAGGGGGCTAGGGCAGACGCTCGTATCCGGACGAGAAGGGCGGACGGGCTGGGCGGGAAGCGAGGTCATATATAGCCGTTCTCGGACCGAACCGCACACTGTGGGCCACTAACCACGTATATGTATATCGGCACATGACACCCAGAACGATCTCTAGGCTGGATGTTCGCTCACAGGGTCCCGTAAGAGGGCAGACACCGGGAACAGATCGTGCTTTGTAAGTGATTGTAAATTTGTAATATCAGGGATAGTAGGAACACCTGTTAGCCAAACAGGCGCCAGTGAGTAGCCATAGTCTAGAGACTTGGGACGAATATTTGACGAAGATTCTTGAATCCCGACTACATAAACACCTATGTTGAATGCCCAGTGCAGACTATACCCCGCCGTGTCTGTGGCAATTATTCGTGGCGTACAGAGTAGCGGCACGGTAGCGTCTTCCCCGCCCACCATGTCAAGACATGCAGCCTCACGAACTGTTCCCTAACGTTCGCAATTCTTCTGGACATACGAGTCCTGTGAGCGCGATCGCAGGAATTATTATATGAATGTCAATCGTCCTGATTGTATTGTGCGTCTGAAAAGCAAGACTTCGACAGCAATTCGTGCGACTCACTGGCTGCCTTAGGACCTGGTCGCTCAGCTGACGGCGCGGAACACGATACTGACGGCGCGCATTCGCAAGTTGGAGGAGTCGTTGTGGGCGCTAAGGCTAGTTCTGTAAATATCCCGGCATGCTGTCATGACTTGATAGATGAGCCCAGACATATATGTGATTTTCTAACTTAGAGACCACCCAGGCGCCGTGGGTATCTCGAGATCCCGAGGCGTGTGAAGACCGTAGGAGGATCGCCCTGATTGTCGCATGGCACGGCGAGATGGAAATCTATCAAGTTGGTGAGAAGGCGGACGTCTCGGGCGAGGTGAATGGAACCTGAGGATGAAATCTGCCCCCGACACGGTTTCACTCAACAGTGATATGGAGTAAATGAATGTGGGAACTGGCCAGATATGACTGTTAAACGCGATGCACCAAAAGTCTAGCCCGCCATTGGAACCGATCAAGCAACGCCTTCCCTTACAACACATCCTGCGCTCCTCTCGCACCAATGGACACGACGAGACACGACACCGGACACGATCGTCCCCCAATCTGCACCTGAACCGAGATGCCGCCGCTCAGCACTGTTATTTGGAGTAACTATCACCAACATTATGCACCGAGAAGCTACCCCGTCATCTTGAACTGGTCTAACAACTCTGCGCCGGCGCCTCTCCAGGGTTGTGCCGTTCAAGGGGTACGACCATCCGGTGAGCGTCTCCACCGCCCTTGTGTACTCTGCGAACGTGTTGTCCACCAGGATCCACGCGACGGTGACATTCACCTCGAGCGGGCCTGACCCCGCGAGTTCGAGCGCGATGGGGTTCTCCCCGAGTTGCCCGTACCGCGCAGCGACTATCTGCCCGTGCGCCATGGCAGACGCGTGGATGCACTCCGTCCCGCTGTGCACGAGCACGCCGAAGACACGATCGAGTACGTGCCGAGCCGCCCGTGTCCCCTGTACCACGACGCAAGGTGCGCGGCGAATGGCTCGTGGCCAAATCCTAATTAATCTCCGTGAGTGGTGTCCGCATTTAATGGAAGATGCAGGGATAACGCATGACGCACCTTGTTATGGTAGGTAAGGCCCGCAAACGCGAGCTTGGTGCGGCCTATTGTCAGTTCCACAGTTGCATTGGCGTCCGGGACTGCATCCACCCATCGAGACCGGGCGCGGCTTCCATGTTCTGCTCGGATACCGCGGGCCCGCAAGGATAATGCGCGCGCGCAGCCAAAATGAATAAACGTGCTCAGTCGGGTCCATATCCGTCTGCGACGCCAATATGCGGCGCATCGACGAGCACAGTATATCCGGAATAGCCCCGCTGCGTCTACCGTAAGCCCAAATTTGTGCCCGTCGCCGCTCGAGACGTTCTCGTCCGCCGTGACGGACCGTCGCACGAAACGTCGTGCCGTTCGGGAAGGCTACAATGATCTGCGCGAGCAGAATCGAGTCGAAGGAAAAGACCACGGCCGTGAGCGGGTACGGGCCTCGTGGCACCAGTCAAGGGCGGTGGAATTGACGGACCGGAGCTTGGGCGCATCGAGGCCGGAGGCGGTGGATGTGAATCCCGCGGTGCAGATTGCTCACAGCGGAGGGGATGTGGTACACAGACGTGCGATGTGGAGGCGAAGAATACCGAGGAGCCACGGGAGAACTGGGCATGCGCAGACCATTTTCGCATTACAATGGTCGTCAAAGGGAGGGATAGCCGAAGGACTCAAGGAGGGAGAGAAAGCGTGATGTGGCGCACCGCCACTGATAGCTCGGAAGTTGCCGGCGGCCGGCTCGGACCTGCCTAAAATTTTGAACAGTGTTTGAAGCTATGTAGTTAATGTTGGGGTGACCAGAATGGTCATCTGCGGAGCTAAAAGAAATCAAGCCCAAATCGAACGGCCACGCCCACCAAAACCCCGGCACCGAACTGCTCTTCGCCTCATTCAGTCCTTGCTCACATCGCGCAGAGCCGCACCGAGTAGTTGAATTTAATTTCAACCGTCAAGCCGGCGTTCGACTGGGTCTGTGATCATGACTCGTTGTGGTTCAGGGAATATTAATCGCTGGATAATTTCGGCCAATGCATTACAAAGAGAGTTCAAGAATAGAGAGTACAGCCAGCAAGAGGGCAAATTGCTCCAACCACGAGGCGCGAAGTTGAACCACTCCTCTGTCGGTACAGTGGCCCATCGTGAATCATTCGGACCGGAAGCTTTCTGTTTAGGCCGTGTACCCCGGGGGTGGGTCGTCCGAGAGGCCCAGAGCCCACTCGGAATTCATTTGTGCCTCCAACTCGCGAATCCGCGCTGCCTGCGCCTCGTTGCGCTCCCTCAGCTGTGCAACCAAGTCCGAAGAGCCGGGCGCAGTGCGCATCGTGGATGCGCTCCGGGTCGATAGTATGCGCAGGATGCGGCTGGCCATGGGGACCGATGCCTCTGTTGCGTTTGTAGACCAGGTGCGTCGTTCCAAGTCTTCGAGATCGGCCATCTTCTCCTGCGCGGCGCGCAGCTCGTTTTGGAGGAACTGCTGGCGAATGGTGCTCGCACTGATGCTGCGTGCGTCACTGTTTTCTGGACCGGAGGGAAGCGGAGGCGTCGGCGGTGCGACGTCAGAAGGGAGGAATATAAATGGGGAGGCGGCGAGCGTGCGACAGGCGAGGACATGTTGTCGACGTCTTCTACGCCAAACGCACAACCCTGCCAGTGAAACAAGAGCGAATATTCCGACAACAATTCCCGCGATTGCTCCCGCAGGCAGCGCATTTCTAAGGAGATCATCCACGTTAGGGAACAGGTCACTAAATGAGGCTATATATCTTGACCTCGCTATGGTGGACTGTGCAACCACTACTGGGGTTGCCGTGCTGCTGCTTGAAATAGACACAGAGAGGGACAGAGATACCTGTCTGAAATGCAGGCGCAGTGAAGATCAACGTCTTAGTGTGATTGGATAACGCACATACCCAGTCTGGGGTTCTGTTGGTCCCGCTGTCGGAGAAGAAACATGGCCACTATCGGTAGAGGTTTGGCTAAACTGGGAGCTTTGGCCCGAGGAGTTCCGCTGTCCATCTCAAAAGTGACCTTCCAGATAAATGGACTTACGACGTTGACAATGGACCACCTTGCCCACCCTGTCCACCTTGCCCACCCTGTCCATCTTGCCCACCCTGTCCACCTTGCCCACCTTGCCCACCCTGTCCACCTTGCCCACCTTGCCCACCCTGTCCACCCTGTCCACCCTGTCCACCCTGTCCACCTTGCAAAATTGACGACGACGTAGCGCTAAACTGGGAGCTGTGGGTCGAGGAGCCCTGGTTCGGGGACGAGGGTATGCTTCCGCTGTCCATCTCAGAAGTGACCTTTCGAGGTAAGCGGACTTACGACGTTGACAATGTCGTACCACCTGAACTATGTCTACTTTGCGAAATTGACGACGCAGACATATATGTGGCCCTGGATGGATTAGGCGTCCAGGACAGGAATTCACGCGATTGTCAGCTCTGCTCGGACAGCAGGAGATGTTTCGTCCTGCCGCGATGAGGGACGAGGGAAGGGAAGAGCTTCAGCTTGCGTAACGCAATGGAAATGCGATATATGTAGTTATTCTAGGTATGACGGTTCACTGGTACTTGCCGCGATTTTATCTATCACGCAGTGTTCGTCTTGACGACACCACTAAGTATAAAGCGAGTATTCTAGGTCAGAGCTGGGTGTCCACGCAGTTTGGGATACTATGTCTACTGGGATGCATCACACGTAGCGGGGTAAGAGCTTCGTTGTAGCGCCTGTACCATCACACTGCGGGGAAGATTATGGATGCCGAACAGCTGAGAATGTGTGCATGTAGGTCATTCAAGATTATGAAGAGGTTTCTAGGCTGAATGTTCATTCACGGAGGATCTGTAAGAGGATGGTCAGCCACCGGGAGAAGATCACGATTGTCGAGAAGATCCAATGAGCGTTGCCGCACAGAGAAACTCGGAGCTACTGGCAGTAAATAACCTGCATTACAGCTTTCCATCCGATTCTAATTCTTCAGCCCCTGTACCGCCGAACATTCTTGATGACCGGCGTACGAGTAGAGGTGGGTCCGGTCCGTTTGGTCCCGGAAGTCCCAAATCGTTTCGGTCAACGAATTAAAGAGGGCTCAAGAATGGTAGAAAATTAGCTGTACGAGGGAGCGGGAGGACCAGGCTCAGTTGCTGAAAAACAGATCAGCACTTGCACAGGTTTCCGGTAGATCATCGCTGTGATGTCATTGACTTGGAGTACCGCGTGAGACATCCTAATAGAAGATCGGCGGAGAGAACACCCATCCAGTGCTGATAGTGTGCTTATGAGCAGCATTGATCTGGAAACTGGACGGATCTGAGAATCGGACACGTAGCCTGGCCGTAACAGCCACTCTGTGCAGGCAACGGTGAAGAGCAGGGGAGCGAAGGCATGGGCTAGCCATGAATATGAAAGCATAGAAGCACGCAAAATTTGATGCCCGCCGGGTGACCCCATCCAGGTTGGTCCTAGTACCAGATTGGAACAACAAACTTTGGTAGCAACGGGGGACAGACACAATTATACGCATCCAAATTGCCAAGAGACCACGATGATCTGCTGCGATGTCCATATGCCTTGGCAATGGCCATCCTCAATCCATGCATGGTGAGAACGACTAGTCCCTTAAACTTATAGTATCGCTATATACTGTCCACTGATGGAGAGTCGAAGCTCTTACAATGGGCGCCGCAAAATAACAAATGGTGTTAATTTTCTCTCAGCTCGTAACGAACCAAAGAACGAGTTATAATTAGATCATTCAAATTTAAGGCTAACGTCACGCCGACATCCTTCAAACCATATGAAACATAATCGACTAGACGATATCAGACACGACACATGTGAGAAACCTACCATCGTATCTTAAAATATGCTCACCCATCCCGTATATTTGGCCAAGGATCCAGAGAGACATCTTCCGTGCTATTGCGTCCACTATTCCGTCCCTTCACTCAATGACTACAACCAACCTGGGAGGAGGAGGCTTTCTCCCCCCCTTTCTCCCCGCCGTAACTACGTTTTTTGGTGGTCTAGAGACTCAAGGCCATAGCTCGAATCCCTCTTCAAATGCAGCATCGGAGAGCTCACCAACGTATGGAACCTGCGAGCCAGTATCGTTTGCAACTGATACATTGCAGTTTCCAGTCTTCCAATCCTCCTTCGACTTCATCTCCTTCGCACTCGCAAACGTATTCAGCTCACCGAAATCTTACTGTGTTTAATCGTGAAATGTTTACAGGTTCGTCGCGGCGTCGCCGTCTTTACCAACTAGCACAAACACGCAGAGGACCCAACAGTGCGTAGACCTATCTCTTCGGAAGACCGCATCACTGACATTGAAATAGACAAATAAGCCTAGTAAGTCCAAGCAGTGTGAGCCACGGGCCAGGATCCGCATCGTCCCTGTATGAATGATTTTGTTCTCTTGGGATCCGTGTTGATTTATGTAAAAAGGCCGATTCAAATGGGTTCACTGAGCGTGGCGCAGGGGATCTTGTCGGGAAGCCCAAGCATATCCCCGCAGGGACAGTCGTCTGCCAATGGACTAGAGTCAACCGGGACTCCGCAGGTGACTCCGAACCCACAACCAAACTTACGGAGGTGAGCACCATCCGTACCTGGGGATCAGTCCGTTCAACATACACAGAAGTTCCGCGTTACCGACAGGGGCAATTATAGGACTCGCACTGTCCCTTACACTGATAATTGGCCTGAGCTTGTTTTTCGCCGTGCGAAGATGTCGGTGGCGGCGGCGGCATGCTGCCGCTGAAGCACACACAGTTTCACCCTTCATGCGGTTAATATCACCCTCCGATGCGGCGCGAAACGACGCAAGCAGGGTGCGCTTGCAATACCTGGAGAAAGAGCTCAGGGCTACGCAGACAAAAATGCAGGAAATGCGAGACCATACCGCGCAGCACCAGGCCCCGGCGGAGGTGGGACCAGAAACGGAAACAGAGGGCGATGGAGAGCGGAACGAGGTGTCGGGCGCGGATTCATGAACTGGAGACGCAAATGCGTTCAGCATGGGCGCAAGGGCTATCTGATGATGCTCCGCCTGGATACACAGCGTAGGAGGCGTGGAGATGCAGAAAGGTGGTCGCGACTCAGTCACGTCCCATCTACAGTTCAGAGGGTTGGAAGGAGCCCCCGATTTGGAATGAAACTACGCCATTTGAGCCCAAGCCGGGTGGACTGGGGCGATGATGATTCGCACCGCGAGATGGCCACCTTCTTAATCGCCACGTGAAGTACGGCGAGTCACACGAGGTGTCCTCGTCCGGATAGTAACTTCAGGAGACAGGAATTTTCTTCGCTTGTAGTGAGGTCGAAATTGTGTGCTTGGTTTGTGCCCTTTTGGGTATCCATTTTTTTAGTATCGAGATGACTTTTTCAAGCAGCTTGGTGTCCTGCACACGTCAGCAGTCGCAAGCCTTCCCTGGGGCCTGAGAACCAGACGCTGTCCGGTCAGACTGTGACAGCGGGTGCATGCTGCCGTGTGGGGCTGAAAAAAAGAAGCAAAAGACAACGTAGAAGTTGGCGGCGACCGGCCGACGGCAGATTGAGGTCCCTCACTGATCCGACTCCATCCCGGGATCCTCCTGCGAATGGTTCATTTTCTGTGGAAGCCTTGGTGGAAGCGACTGGCAGTCGCAGTCGGCCGGTCGAGGAAAGCCCCAAGCTCTTGTGTCTCGGAGGGAAGATTGAGTGTAAGTATTAGTGTCGGCCATTAGGCGGGTTCCATGCGACTACTTCTCACAGGTATCCCGTAATATTTCCCGCAACCTTTACGTCAGGAATATATGTACACCATATCACACTGGCATTCCCCAAGCGTTGGCACAGAACCAGACCACACTGTCCAACTGTGAGACTGTGGCAGCGGGTGCAAGGGTAAATGGTACCGCAGCGTGTTGAAGAAAGAAGCAAGACACAACGCCCCTGAGAGCCGACAGCAGGTCCCCGAAGTTGCCCCGAAGTGATCCGAATTGGTCCCGGCCTCTGGATAATATTTGGCATCAAACCAGCGTGCGACCTCTCTCACTGCACCGTGCCGCCTCCCGCCGCTGTTCCGCCGGCGACGCCCTCTGCGGCAACCGCCGCCGTCACACCCCCCGCCGCTCCCTGTCCGCCAACATCCCCGCTCCATTGCATCACCCGCCCCCGCCGCCGCCCCGCGCTGCCGCTGCTTGCGCTCGCCCAACCAACTCCCCGCACCGCACTCCTAACCCTGCGCCACCGCGGTACCGGCAGCTTAGTTGGGCGTTTGGTAACAGCGTTAATGCCGACGCTCCCCGCTACGACTCCGCCTCCACCGTCCGCTGCTTCGTACCCTCTGCGACTGCTGGCATTTGCTCCCCACCATCTACGCCACCACTCTTCAGGGTACGTGCTCCTTATCGCACGTTCCTTCGCTCCCTGGAGCTCTCTGCCACTGCACATCTTCCCGCCCGGAACTACGCAGTACGGGCTACCACCGCTTCGGATAGCCCTCAAACTACCTGCATCATAGTCGGAAACATATTTCCGCTCATTCTGACATCCCCAATGTGCTGCACATCCTCAAATCCGGGAGTAATGTCCATTGCACATTTTTGCTATTTCGCCTGCTTCTGAGCTCCTGTGCAGTGCCGTCATCTAATCGTCTTGACTGCTGCCCCGGGTCGAACCTACTGCATGCCGCCCGACCCAAAACTCGCCACCCCGACGCCCCAGCACGGCGCCAGAACCGCCCTCAGTTACGGACCGCGTATTTTCGATTCGCTGGCGCTCCCAGCGCGTTTTTATTCAATTGGATGGATCGGGGCGGGGCGCACTACTCTGTCAATGCTGTGTTGTTGTTTGGATGCACCGAGGTGCCAAGGTGCGTCGCAACCGCTTTTTTCGTTATTTCGGTGCTAATCTGTGTGTCACACCGCCAGGAATTTTTGATATGGTTTATCCACGCTTCAGGTGGGTCTACTCCATGTCCCCCCGTCTACCCTCGGCCCGCCGCCCGGATCCCTAGCCCCATTCGCTCGAGAACCCCCTCCCCCTCCCCACCTCTGCTTTGGCGTGCACCGCCCCACGCCATACCGGGATCGCCCTCTCGTCATCATATTCCGATTCCGCGACCTCAAAAAAGGTGGGGCCGCTCTGAACCCTGCGTTCCGGCGTCTCAGGTACGCCGTGATTATTTTATTTCATGTTTTGGGACTGGAATATCTTTTTTCTGGATCCCGCTGCGAGTCGTTCAGCCTACGTAGGTCCTCTCTCGTTCTCCCTCCCTCCCCCCTCTCTCGGAATTCCCACTGGTCCACCTCACGCCGTCATGCGCCGTTTCAATCACCAGCCACGCCGCTCACCGCAGCCATACCGGCGGCCTTGCGTTGGTCCGTGGCGGAAAGCAGAAGCGGTCCGTACCGCCACCGAGTCGAAGTTCGCCTCTTTGGGATCTTGCGTAGGTGAGTATTTTTCGTGCTGGACAAAGACGGGAAGAAACTTGAGCCCTACCAACGGGCAGGTGGAAATTAACACGCGCAGCCACATATTTAAATTGAACTGTAGACATCATAGACTTCAGTGATGAAGAGAGAGGCGCAAAAAAAAAAAAAAAAAAGGAAACTTGACAGGAGTGTCATGACTCGGGCCTGAGTCGAACAGGCGGCTTCTGCTGAGCGAGTCGGACGAAATACCAGGATACCAAGGGCAGAGGCGGTCCATACCGCCATCGAGTCGATATTTGTCCTCTTCTGTGCCTGGGTAGGTGCGTTAATTTGTTCGTTGGAAGGTGAATCCACAAAGATGCCAAGAAGGCAAGCCTCCACAAGAACCACGAGCAAGATAGTGAGAACCGATCCAGAGAATCAGTTGGTGTAAGTAACATGTTCGCGATATCCGGTTCCTGTGTGGTAAGACCAAAAAAAAACCTGCTGGATTTACCACAACTCGGGCCGGATTCGAACAGGCGTTGGATAGTGTAGACAGCGCGCAGATGCGGTCCATACCGCCACCGAGTCAATATTCATCTGGGTCTCCGCCTGAGGAAGTGTGGTTGGATTTATGGTCGGACTTGGAATCTTGAACAGGAGCTTTGCCAGAAAGAAACCCGACAGTGCCGCGGCCCGAATAAATTGACGCGAGTCATGGAGCCCATCTGTAGTCGGTCAGGGGCGACATTGAGCGGACGGTCCTCGAGAACCGTTACCCTGGGAACCGGGTAGCAAAAACCTGGGCGACGAGAAAAGAACTCGCGAGACAAAAGAAAAGGCATGACCGCGTGCTGATGCCTCTGCTGAGACTCAAGTGACAAGAATACCCACACCCAAACGGAGCAGGATCGATGTATACCGCCACCGAGTCGATATATGATTCGTTCTAGTCGAATAAACACCGATACAAAAGAGCCAACTGAAAGAATTACGAAGAGTCCGCCCTCCGCGTTGCCTCTGCGGGAGAGAAATTAATCCAGGGCTAAAGGCTTGAGAGGGGTTGAAACTTGAGAAACAGCACATTGTCTAGCCTCAAGCTTGTCGATAGGGCTCAAACGTTTTCAAGCTAGCAGCAGAACCCAACGAACCAGAGGAAGAAGGACAAACGTGGTGGAAAAGAGCCAGCACCGATTGCATCCGCACCGATCCAAGTTCTCCCGGTCACTTTACCACGTGCATAATTGACGGCGCGCCGCGTTGCCTTGACTCTTGCGCGACTTCTCGTCTCTTCTCGCTTGCTTTCATCCTTTCGTCTTTCCTCCTTCTGAAGGTCCAACGCGAATAAAATCTGGGTACTATAAACTAGGCGATAAATACGACCGCGACCGAACTTGAAGGATAATTACAAGGAATTACGAAGGAAATTCGCAAGGAAATCACTTCAGCACAGTCCGTAAACAATGGCCACGAAGAAACCCGCATGACACTACGTCCTCAAGTTCATTATAACCGGAAACCGCATAGTTTGGCTTTTCTAGACAGATACTACAACTTGAAACTCGCATCTCGCATGTTTTATGTACGAACGGCCGCCTTCCCAAGACCTCACCACAAGAACCGTATCGATTTTCCCAGTCAGTCAATGAAAAGTGGAGACCAATTTTCGCCTCGTCACTTCCATGTCTGATCAGGAATGGGTAACTCTGCGACATCATATTCAGAACGCCCCAGTGGTGCTGAGAAATGCAGTGACTTACATAACCTCCCAATTGTTTCCAGAAATTCCGGGAGAAAGGCAAGTGCCTGCGATAATGGTTTTAAACGTGGTAAAACATTGCGTGGTTGTATCAATGCCCAAGGTGGCCTTCGGACGAATTATTGAACCCATCAGACGATGCGACTTGACTCAGAAGTTAAGAGACTTACCCATTCAGATGCGCAAAGACTGTATTCAACAGTATCCAAATTGATATAAATGTAAGCGCATGTGCCGAGAGTAGCAATCTCCCCATTGCCGGCAGGAATGAGAATAGGGGACGCTGAAATTACTTCATCAGCAGTTATCGAAAGCGATCTAACGAAGACATACATATACCGTCAAGGGCAATTGTTAAAGAGTTGCAGTCAGAGAGAGACGGTTGCACGCCAGCACTGTTACACGATATCCCACCTGAAAAAAGCTCAACGAAAAGCTAGCGAGAATGCATAAAGAGAACGTACTGCAGGAATTTGTGCTGCATTGCGAGACCTGACGTTTTGAGGCGTTCACGAGTGAACTTCTACCTCGGACATCAGACCCCGGGCAAGAGATGGTCGTGAGCTTGACTTCTGCTCCTTCATGAGTGAAGCTGCTTTCGCTCAAGATATTGGCATTCGGTCCACAAGCAGTTGGCAACGCGGGGCTCGCTGTTACTGAGAGACCAAGCACAGACATGAGGGCTACGATTGAGGCGACCTTCATGGCAAAAGAAACTTGATGGGAATAAAGCACTGCTGGGGTTGAAGCAAAAAGACCTCGTATTTATGTTCAAGAACTGAGTGTGAGATGTTGCTGACCACGATCCGACGAGAGCGTATCATGTGCAAGAATATGCGTCAGCGGACTTGAGGCATGTCGATGGAAGCGAGACGCTGCGGAAACAGCGTGTCTTTAGCCATGTTGCTCAGTGACAATTTGGCCGCTCTCTGGAAGAAAGGCACAAATTGACAGTAGGCGGACAGTGGTGAACGTGCTAGAATTCAACGGCAAGGACATCCGAGTGCTTCTGATGATCTCGTACGACCACGACATGTGAACTTTTTTATCTGAGGGTCGTATTGAATTCGAAAGGCAAAGTTGGCCGGGCCTCGTTTAGAATTCGTGGCAATAGTAATACCCATCGAGGATGCTGGCTAGCGCATTACATCCTGTTGCGCTCGCGTCGATACACTCTAGAGGTCGTGACATCTATGCCCTGGACTCTTGTTTTGTTTCGGCAGGCACATCAAGCTGCCACTGCTGTCAAAAGTGGGCCTGAGCTGTTCATGAGCTGACAAGTGTTACTCCTGAGGCCCAAGAGAACATCAGAAGATCTCGGTTCAAAAGTGCAGCCGCAGCATATGACCTAGACCGGTGACCGTCTGTCTATGAAACTGTCGATTAACCGTTCTTTAAGCATATGGCTTCTCGGCTGTGCTGCTTCCCCATGTAACTTTCCCCATATAGTTTTCCCCTTCTCTTCGCTCGCTCTTCCTCGATGCCGCCAATGTTCCGGGGATTTTATTGCTTCATGCACAGCCGGGAAATTCCCCAATTGACTTTCCCTTCACACTCTGCCCGCAACTTACACTGCTTCCAAATGCTCCACGATGACTAACTAACCTGTGAAACTTAGCACTAATTCGAATGATTGAGGAACAGAGTCGAGTCCCATGGGACAACACTTTCGTCCCGCAGTTGAACATTATCTGTTCTTGAACGATTACCTCTCGTTCGTGGTTGCATGTTTGATTTCAACTCCATTCAACTTATCTCCTTCTTCTCGCCTCTTCCTTCCTTCTTCTTCCTGAACAGCAGCTGGACCATGTCCGAGAGGAATACTATAACCTGCGCCGCAATTCATCGCCATTCTATACATGTATTCCCACAGCCGATCAATTGTACCGCTTTCCGCATCTAACACAGTTCTTCGCAGCAGCTACGCACTACGGCACAGAACATCAATCCCAGGGATTATCCGAGCATAAATAAGCCCTCGTTCCCTGCATCGGCTCATCCTTTCCTTCGCCCACCTCACTCGAACCTGAAACCTGCTCTATTGAAGATTCTGCTTCTACTCTGGCGCTATCGGGCTTCCGGGAGCAAGATTCCTCTGATCAACATGTTCAATGCTCTGGGTATCGTGGCCGCGCTCCCTCTGGTATATCCCCCGTCGTCGTTTGCACCCGCTCGCAGCATGCGCTATTTCCATCAAATTAATTCATTTGTCGATGCCGTCAGCCCCGCCTACAGTCCGGCTCAAAGGACGGATTCAAATGATGGCTGTGGCCGTTTCACTGTATCGTTAGCTGTATAATTCCTTTTTATTTCTTGACTAGACTGGACTTTTACAACCTCTAATCCACGCTTATTGTAAGAAATTTCGAGTGCATTAATCCCAAAGTTCATCTGCCGGAGCGTAGCGAAGGCGTATCTTTCCGAGTTTGAATTGATGGGTTCAATCGTTGAGCGAGTTCCCAAATAAGGTTATTCTCGGGTTCCACAACCACTGGACAGAATCCCTAACTCCTTGATAGAGCGATCCACAGATTGAAATTCTGAATCCCATTGTGCTACATCCAAGACGTTACCTCAAGTATTGAGCTCGGCGGAAGCGTTCGAGCATCTGTTGGCTTTGTTTGTCCCCCCTCGGATCCACGGCCCGGATCATCAGGAACAAAACCACCTTGCTACGGCGCTATGCAGCGCTATGGTAGCAATTCATAGCGCTCCCAGACTGCCATCGTAAGGTGTTTTTTTTTTTCGGATGATTAACCTTATATGGCAACTCGTTCTTTAAACTCAAATCGACCAGCCTGTCTACCGACAGTTTACTTTCGATAGACAGGCTGGATTCGAGCCTACTCCTCTTCTTGACCACATTGCTCCACCAGTGCCATCGCTGCAATGTCTCCGGCAGCAGCCTTCCCATCGGTTTCGCTGGTCCACTCTATGTGGCATTGTCATTGTCATTGTGGCCCGAACTTTCGAAGTCATTATCCCTAGTGCGTCGAAAGTGGATTTAAGTGAAACGGAAGATGTAAGTATAAGATAGGCAGACCCGATAGAAATATGGCTTGAGGTAAGTTCGCCTGGAGAACCGTCGAGGTGAAGGCATGGGGTAGTCATCTGTCAGTCACGCAAGAAACGATATAGAAAATCCGAGTTGAACGTGAATAATTCCGTGCGAAACGGCTGAGTCACATGAGGATTCGAGGTAAGTCAAGTCCGTCAAACTTGAACTCATCAGGAAAAATCCCTGTCTGTGATTCTGTTGGTCCCGCTGACCCAGAAGAAACGTAGCTAGTATTGGTAGAGGTTTGGCTGAACTCAGCGGGTGGGGAGGAGCTTGTGGGCGGGAGTGGTATTGTTACACTACAGAAGTGACCTTCGATGGACACAGATTAAGAAAGAACTTACGCAGTTGGAGGTAGATTTCCATTAGAACCTTTAATTGCCTTTTCCACAGCACTAGGCCTGGAACGCGGAGGCGAGGATAGAGATCGGGGGGGGGGGGGGGGGGGTCGTGGCCATGTATTGAATGATATTTTACCAGCTCTGCTTATCCAGAGGGAGACGTTTGGTCCAGTCACTATGAGGGACAAGGACAGGAAGGACTTTCGTTCGCGCGACGAGATTGAATATTGGCTATTGATACGCCTACTCCGGGGCTAAGAGCGGGAGCTGAACAAATAAATGAACAACAACAGCTCCGAGTGCGGGAGTAATAGATGAGGGTGTGCGAGGTGGGTCTAAGATGTCCCAATACCAGTCAGGTAAGTGTGATGGCAACTCCGGTGATGGGTGAGATGTGTGGGCGCCAATGGTGCGTGACTATGGTCGATGGCGGCGAAGGACACGAGGGCTAATATGGGACTGGCTAAGGACTGTGATCGGGGGTCGACGAAGGACTCTAAACTAATCTAATCCGGGGTCGATATCTAATGCGGGGAAGGACTGTGATCGGAGGACGACTGAGGACGCGAGGACGTGGACGATACGATACGATGCGAAGTGATGCGCTGAGCTGAGGCTAATGTGAGCTGTATTGCAGGGGGGTGCAAGTCACTACTGTACATCGTAAACTCCGGGGCCTTTTGTAGTACATGGGTGGGAATAGTGGGGTAGTGTCTCTGGATGCTCTCTCGGGTGCCGCCAGGGAATCCAGCAATGTCGCGGTGCGTGGATGAAAGCAAGGTCGAGTCTGTCTACAACACGCACAAACAGCTGACTAATCGGCCCGAACACCCGTGAAACTGCCTCGGCGCACTACCGCAATAGATATCTAAATGGAGACACACGGCGGCCTCTATGACTCGTACAGTGTGGCTGTATACGGAGCGGAGTGTCAAGAAGTCTGTACGGAGTTGAACTCCATTAGTCGAGCCAGGAACAAGTCCGGAAACCAAAAGGGGAAATTGAGTCAAACCGTGGGAACTCCGGTCGCAACCCAGCTGTCGCAAACTCCGGATCCCACGCTAAGGGAGCGCTGGTGCGCATCACTATTCCAGGCATGACAGTTCGCTGATACTTGCCGCGACTGTATCTATCACGGAGTATTCATCCCGAAGACACTACTTATAAAGCGACTACTCTAGGTCAGGGCTGGGTGTGCAGAGTCTTTTGGGATACTATGTCCTGGGATGCATCACACGTAGCGGGGTAAGAGCTTCGTTGTAGCGCCTGTACCATCACACTGTGCGGTGAAGATTATGGATGCCGAACAGCTGAGAATGTGTGGTCATCCAGGATTGTGAAGAGGTTTCTAGATGGTCGTTCGTGGAAGATCTGTAAGAGGATGGTCAGCCACCGGGAAGAAGATCGCGATCGTCGAGACGACCCAATGAGCGATGCCGCGGAGAGAAGTTCGGAGCTACTGGCAGTAAATAACCTGCATTACAGCCTTCCGTTAGTCTCTCGTAGACAGATGCTACAAACGAAAGAGCTCGTACCTCGCATGTTTGTAGCCTTCCGTCAGAGTCTGATTCTTCAATCTTGCACCGTTGAACAATCATGATGGCTGGTGTTCGAGTAAAAATGGAAGTTCTTGGATCATTTCTACCAACGAAATACAAAGAGGGTCCCACAACTTGGGAGGAGCGGGAACGATGGGCTCGAGTGCGGTGCAGGGGTGCAGGAACGAGAAGAGTTGAATCAAAATTGAACCGTGCCTCGGGCCGATAACAGTTTTATTGTCATGTCACAATTTCAACCGAAAGCTTGCTGGTTAGGCCGTGTACCCAGGTGGTGCCTCATCTGCGAGTCCCAAAGCCTACTCAGAATGTTACTAACCTCGCCATATGATAACTTTGGCCCGGTGGTGCCGTCCGCCGTGCAGACGGCACGAGTGGGCAGATGTGGAGTATTGCTACGGCGGCATCCAGCTCGACGGAAAAAAGGAGAAGAGAAGCCGGAAGCGCAGCAGGAGCCTACAACGGGGTTATAAGGCATGTCCTGCCAGGAGTGTGATCAGCGGGATTCGGCAGAACCTGATTGTAGCCTTCTAAGTAATGCTTCTGAGGGCTTTCCAGGAAATATGACTGGGGATTGGAATGGAGACTCGACTCTCCATTTATGACTGCTTCATTCGTCAAGTTCTACATAAACACCTATTTTGAATGCTTAGGGACATACAAGTCCAGTGGGCGCGATCGCCGGAATTATTACATGAATGTTCGCAATCGTACTCGCGGCGTGGGGCGTCTGACAGGTAAGACTCCGACAGCAATTCCTGGGGGTCACTTGCGCTGCCTTAGGGCCTGATCGCTCAGCTGACGGCGCGGAACACGATACTGACGGTGCACATTCGCGAGTTGGAGGGGCCGCTGTGGGCGCTAGTTCTGTAAATGTACCCGGCATGCTGTCATGGCTTGATGGATGTGCCCAGACAGATGTCCAAGAAAAGTGATCTTCTAACTTAGAGACCACCCGGCGCCGTGGGTATCTCGAGATCCCGAGGCGCGTGAAGACCGTAGGAGGATCGCCCTGATTGTCGCATGGGATGGCGAGATGGAAATCTATCAGGTTGGTTAGAAGGCGGACGTGTCGGGCGAGGTGAATGGAACCTGAGGATGAAATCTGCGCCCGACACGGCTCGCTCAACAGTGATAAGAAGTGAATGAACGTGGGTATTTAGTGGAATTTGCAAGATATGACTGTTAACCGTCAACCAGACGCACCAAAGGTCCACCGTGTCATTTTGAACTGGCCAAGCAACGCCTTCCCTTCAACACATCTTGCGCCTCTCTTGGTTTGTGCCCACCAGTGGCCATGAGCAGACACGACAACGGACACGATCGTCCTTCAATCTGCACTTGAGGCGAGATGTCGCCGATTGGCATCGATATTTGGAGTAACTATCATATCGCCAAGACTACGCAACGCGTTCCCCTCCAACGCCTCCTGCGCGGGCGCCTTTCCCGGCCACGAGCACCCGCTGAGCATCGCCACTGCCCTTCTGTGCTCCGCAAACGCGTTACCCACCAGGATCCACGCGACGATGACGTTCGCCTCGAGCGGGCCTGCCTCCGCGAGTTCGAGCGCGATGGGGTTCTCCACGAGTTGCCCGTATCGCACAGCGGCGGGTAGGTCGCAGCGGCTGCACGCGGATGCTACCGGGGCTGCTCGCGGCGACTATCTGCCCGTGCGCCATGGCAGACGCGTAGATGCACTCCGTCCCGTTGCGCGCGAGCACGCCGAAGATACGATCGAGTACGTGCCGAGCCGCCCGTGTCCCCCGTACCACGACGCAAGGTGCGCGGCGAATGACTCGTTGCCCAATTCTAATTAATCTCCTCCGTGAGTGGTTTGCGCCTTTACATAATGCAGACGCTGAGATAACGCATGACACACCGTGTCATAGTAGCAAGGCCCGCGAATGCGAGCTTGGTGCGCCCTATTGTCAGTCCCACAGCTGCATCGGCGTCCGGGCGTCATTCGCCCATCGAGGCCGGATGCGGCTTCCGTGTTCTGCTCGGATACCACGGGCCCGGAGGGATAATGCGCGGGTGCAGTCAAAATGAATAATTGCGCCCAGTCAGGTCAATACCCGTCTGCGACACCTGCACGCACTGCGCGGGCCCTTGACCCCAATATGCGGCGCATCGACGGGCACAGTATATCCGGAATGGCCCCCGACCGCTGTGCATCCACCGAAAGCCCGAATCTGTGGCGCATCGCTGCTCGAGACGTTCTCGTCCGCCGCGACGGTCGGAATGTCCGCAGGGACCGCCGCACAGAAAGTCGTGCCGTTCGGGAAGGTCATGATCTGCGCGAGCAGCATCGAGTCCCGTGGTGCAGAATGAAAGGACCACGGCTGCGAGCGGGTACGAGCTTCTTGGCAAGGCGTCGAAGTACCACCAGCCAAGGGCGGTGGATGTGAATCCCGCGGTGCAGATTGCTCACAGCGGAGGGATGTTGTACACAGACGTGCGATGTGGATGCGAAGAATACCGGGGAGCCACGGGGGTACTGGGCAGACCATTTCGATCCATTAAAATGGTCGTCAAAGGGAGGAATAGCCCAAAGGAGGGATGCCCAGACAAAAATGCGCAAAGGAAGAGGAAATCCGCGGCGAATGGGACAAAGGCACGACAAAAGTAAAGGAGACTGGAGAGCGTGATCATCATCGGTGATGTGGTGCACCGCCACTAATAACTCAGAAGTTGCCGGCGGCCGGTTCGGACCTGCACTTTGCCTAGAATTTTAACAGTCTTCGAAGCTACCTCGGGTTAAGTGACAAAGCGAGTGATTCAAAGTTCGTAATCCTTCGCAGGCACTGATGGATCCGGAAAGCAAGGGCTTCAGGTTCAATTTCTGCCTCTTCACGACATCGAATGAACATTAGTTGATGTTGGGTTGAACAGAATGGATCT
This sequence comes from Mycena latifolia, assembly GCA_029289555.1. Lineage (NCBI taxonomy): Eukaryota > Fungi > Basidiomycota > Agaricomycetes > Agaricales > Mycenaceae > Mycena > Mycena latifolia. The sequence continues at coordinate 109,865 of JARJLE010000195.1, forward strand.
GCTGTGTTAACAAAAATCAAGCCCAATTCGAGCAATCGCACCTACCAAATCCCCGGAATCAAACCGTTCTTCCCCTCATTCACTCCTTGCTCACATCGCGCAGAATCTCAGCGAGTTATATTATTTCAAATTTCAGCCTCCAAGCCAGCGTTCAACTAGGTCCGTGACTCCGCGTGGTTCGATGAATCCTTAGATCAATTCGGCCCACGACGTACAAAGAAGGTTCAAGAATAGAGAGTCCAGCCAACAAGAGGGTGAATTACTCCAACAACGAGGCACCAAGTTGAACCACTCCTCTGTCGGTGCAGTAGCTCCTCATTAATCATTCGGACCGGAAGTTTTCTGGTTAGGCCGTGTACCCAATGGGTGGCTCGTCCGAGAGGCCCAGACCCCACGGAATTCATCTGTGCTCCAACTCGCGAATTCGCGCTGCCTGCGCCTCGTTGCGCTCCCTCAGCTGTGCAGGCAAGTCCGACAAGCCGGGCACCGTCCGCATCGTGGATGCGCTCCGGGTGGACAGCATGCGCAGGATGCGGCTGGGGACCGATGCCTCTGTTGCATTTGTGGACCAGGTGCGCTGCTCCAGGTCTTCGAGATCGACCCTCTTCTCCTGCGCGGCGCGCAGCTCGTCTTGGAGGAACTGTTGGCGGACGGTGCTCGCACTGATGCTGCGTGCGCCACTGTTTTCTGGACCGGAGGGAAGCGGAGGCGTCGGCGGTGCGACGTCAGAAGGGAGTGACATAAATGGGGAGGCGGCGAGCGCGCGAATTGTCGACATCTTCTGCGCCGAACGCACAATCCTGTCAGTGAAACAAGAGCGAATATTCCGATATCAATTCCCGCGATTGCTCCCGCAGGCAGGGCATTTCTAAGGAGATCGTCCACGTTAGGGAACAGGTCACTAAATGAGGCTATATGTCTTCACCTGGCTATGGTGGGCTGTGCAACCCTGCTGCTGCTTGAAATAGAGACAGAGGAGACAAAGATACCTGTCTGAAATGCAGGCGCAGTGAAAATCAGCGTCTTAGTGCGATTGGATAACACACATACCCAGTCTGTGGTTCTGTTGGTCCCGCTGTCGGAGAAGAAACATGGCCACTATCGGTAGAGGTTTGGCTAAACGGGGTGGAGATTTGGCTAAATGTGGTGGTTTGGCTAGACTGGGAGCTTTGGCCCTGGCCCAGGAACTCGGTTGTACTTCCGCTGTCCATTTCAAAAGTGACCTCCGAGGTAAAAGGATTAAGGAAGAACTTACGTCGGTATTTGTCCACCTTGTATATTTTGTGTATTTTGGCGACCTTGTGAATTTGGGGGACCTTGTTGTCCAGCTTGAGAAATTTGGGGATTTGTCGTGGACATATATGTGTCCCTGGATGGATTAGGCGTCCAGGACAGGAATTCATGCGATTGTCAGTTCTGCTCGGACAGCAGGAAATGTCTCGTCCTGCCGCGATGAGGGACGAGGGGAGGGAAGAGCTTCAGCTTGCGTAACGCAATGGAAATGCGATATATGTAGTTATCCTAGGTATGACAGTTCACTGATACTTGCCGCGATTGTATCTATCACGCAGTGTTCGTCTTGACGACACCACTATAAAGCAAGTATTCTAGGTCAGAGGAGGGCGTGCAGAGTCTCCACGCAGTTTGGGATACTATGTCCACTGGGATGCATCGCACGTAGCGGGGTAAGAGCTTCGTTGTAGCGCCTGTACCATCGCACTGTGCGGAAGATTATGCATGCCGAACAGCTGAGAATGTGCGGGTCATTCAGGATTATGAAGACGTTGCTAGGCTGGATGTTCGTTCACGGAGGATCTGTAAGCGGATGGTCAGCCACCGGAAGAAGATCATCGTTGTCGAGAAGATCCAATGAGCGTTGCCGCGGAGAGAAGGTCGGAGCTACTGGCAGGAAATAACCTGAACTTCCATTATGCATGGGACTCACCAGGCGTCCAAACCATCAGGGCTCACTGTCCTGTCTTAACCGACCGGGGCAGGAGCGGTCGTAGTTGACGCCTGACAAAAAGATGGCGATCAGGGTAGATAGACATGACACGGGAGGAATCTAATCAGCGGGATTCGGCACTTGATCTTTTTGAGGGCTTTCGGGGAACCATGGGGCCTGAGGCTTCGAGTCAGCAATTTCAAGGTCTTCATTCGTTAGCTTTAAGTGCAATCCGCAAACTTGTTTCAAGTCATGGTTCGGACTGAGAGGGTGTCTAATCATCTGACGATCAGCGCTCACACAGATCTTCGGGAGTTCATCATTATGATACTGTATTATTTCAACCAAGTGTTCAGTAACAGGTCACAGCGACTGCTGAACTAAACGCTTTTTTTAGTTGTCCCATGTCCCAGGCCTCGGGGAGGGCTGTCTTTAAGGCCAAAATGCGTGGGAAAACCCGAAAAATAGCCTTAAAAGGCAATTTGAACACTTGGAAATTGAACACTTGAGGTCTCAGGTCACACCCGGTGGGAGTACCGCCTGAGATATTCTCGTAGAAGATCGACGGAGAGAACACCCATCCAGTGCTGATAATGTGCTCATGAGCAGTGTTGATCTGGAAGCTGGATGAGTCTGAGAATCGGACACGTAACCCGGCTGTAGCAGCCATTCTATGTAGGCAACGGTGAAGAGCAGGGGAATGAAGGCATGGGCTAGACACGAAATAAAAGCGTCGAACTTAAGCACGCAAAATTTTGATGCCCCCCCCGGGGTGATCCGATCCAGGTCTAGTACCAGATTGGAACAGCATCAAACTTTGGTAGCAACCAAGTAGCAACGGGCGACAGACACACTTATGAGGCCACGATGATCTGCTGCGATGTCCATATGTTTTGGAAATGACCATTCTCAATCCACGCGTGGTGAGAAGCCTGGCTATTAGTTTATAGTATCGCTATATACTGTCCACTGATGGAAGCTCTTGCCATTACGCAGAATAAACAATGGTGTTAATTTTCTCGCAACTCGTGACGAACCAAGAACGAGTTGGAATCATTCAAGTGTAAGGCTAACGTCGACGTCACGTCCTTCAAACCATATGATCGACTAGAAGATATCAGACACATGTGAGAAACCTACCATCGTATCTTATAATATGCTCACCCGTCCCGTATATTTGGCCAGGGATCCAGAAACATCTTCCGTACTATTTTGTCCGCTATTTTGTCCTTTCACTCAATGGCTAGCAACAGAGCCGGCACCCCGGGAGGCATTCCTCCAATAACAGGCATTCTTTCTCCAATAACCTCGATTATTGGGGATATTGGGGATGGTCAAGAGACTCAAGGCCATAGCTCGAAACCCTCTTCAAAGGCAAGACCGGAGAGGTTCACCAACGTAAGGAACCCGCGAGCCAGTATCGTTTGCAATTGATACATTACAGTTTCCAGTCTTCCAATCCTCCTTCGACTTCATCTCCTTCGCACTCGCAAATGTATTCAGCCTACCGAAAATCTTACTGTGTTTAATCGTGAAATGTCTACAGGTTAGTCACGGCGTCGCCGTCTTTACCAACTAGCACAAACGCGCAGAGGACCCAAACGTGCGTAGACCTATCTCGTCGGAAGACCGCATCACTGACATTAAAGAAGACAAATAAGCCTAGGGTCCCCAGTAGGTCCAAGCAGTGTGAGCCACGGCCCAGGATCCGCATCGTCTCTGTATGAATGATTTTATTCTCCTGGGATTCGTATTGATTCATGTAAAAAGGCCGATTCAAACGGGTTCACCGAGCGTGGCGCAGGGGATCTTGTCGGGAAGCCCAAGCATATCCCTGGAGGGACAGTCGTCTACTAATGGACTAGAATCAACGGGGACTCCGAGCCTACAATCAAGCTTACGAAAGTGAGCACCATCCGTACCTGGGGATCAGTTCGCTCAAAATACACAGAAGTTCCGCACTACCGACAGGGGCAATTATAGGACTCGCACTGTCCCTTGCACTGATAATTAGCCTGATTTTGTTTTTCGCCGTACGACGACGTCGGTGGCGGCGGCGGCGGCATGATGCTGCAGCACGCACAGTTTCGCCCTTCATGCGGTTGATATCGCCCTCTGACGCGGCGCGAAACGACGCCAGCAGGGTGCGCTTGCAGTACCTGGAGAAAGAGCTCAGCGCTGCGCAGACGGAAATCCAGGAAATCCGGGACCATAATACTGAGGGCCAGCCTCCGGCAGCGGAAGAGGTGGGACCAGAAACGGAAACAGAGGGTGATGGAGAGCGGAATGAGGTGTCGTTGCTGAGGGCGCGGATTCATGAACTGGAGACGCAAATGAGTTCAGCATGGGCGTTGGGGCTATCCGAAGATGCACCACCTGGATACACGGCGTAGGGAGCAGGTAGATGAAAGGTGGCTGTATCAGAGCCGACTCAGTTCAGAGGGTTGGACGATTTGAAATGAAACTACCATTTGAGCCCAAGCCGGATGGACTGGAGCGATGATGATTTGCAATGCGAGATGGCCATCTTAATCGCCGCATGAAGTACGGCGAATCACGAGGAGTCCTCGTCCGGATAGTAACCTCAGGAGAAAGGTATTTTTGCGTGTAGTGAGGTCGAAATTATGTGCTTGTTTGTGCCCTTTTCAGTATCCGTTTTTTAGTATCGAGACGACTTTGTCAAGAGGTTCTTCTCGTCCCCGGACAGAAGAACTTGGTGTCCTCAGGCTGGACATGTCAGAGCCTGACTCAGTATTCCCAACGCGGCAAAACCTTCCCTGGGCCTGAGAACCAGATAACGCTGTCCAACTGTCAGTGGAAGCAGGGTGCATGCTGCCGTGTGAGGCTGAAAAAAAAGCAAAAGACAAGCGCGTAGAAGGTGGGGGGATGGCAGATAGGGTCCCTCGCTGATCCGTATCGTATGCCTGAATTTCTGTCTCCTCAGATTTCTTAAGAAGGCCCTGGAACCGCGGCTTGAGGGAGTTCGATCTAATCATGTGATCTGTCGACCTCCAAAGCACAACTGAATCAAAACGGGCCTAAAATTGAGGAGAAAAATTGAGGAGACTCCTCAGAATGGTCTTAGAGACACTCGAGTCCGGTAAGATTTGCGAGAGGGACGAACAAACATACCAGGAGTTTGGCCCGCCAAAAATGATTAGCTAAGATTACGTCATAAGCTCGGTACGCGATCGGACCCCCGCGGTTACTAACAGACTTCAACAAGCGAGGCACGAGCTTCGTGTGGAAGCGTCTGTCTACGAGAGACTAAACACCCTGGGATCCTCTGGCGAATGATTTATTTTCTGTGGAAACGACTGCCAGTGGCAGTCGTACCGGCCGGTCGAGGAAAGCCCAGGCGCTTGTGTCTCCGAGGGAAGATTGAATGTATTAGTGTCGGCCATTAGGCGGGTTCCACGCGACTACTTCTCACAGGGATCCCGTAATATTTCTCGCATTGAATAGGTATATACCACGGATCACACTGGCCTGACAGCACAAGAAGAGAACTGAGGTTGATTGCAACCTGCGCCAATGTGGAGTTGGGCGCTTGCAAGATTCAGTTCCTAATACTTTCCGTATGGTACACAGGTTCTCCGCTTCCTTATTACCACGACCTGACACTTCCTTGATAGCAACACGCAGATGAAACGTTCCCGTGGTAAAATGCGGACATAGCGGGAGCCCTCGAGACTGCAAGGGTCAAACTTTTGATCAGGCGCCAATCTGGGCTGTTGATGCCGGCCTCGCCTCACCTCCTGTTGGCACTTCCCACTACATAAAATGGTTATTGAATTCTCATGGAGCTGGATGCCCTTCCGTTGATATCTCGACATGACCAGCCCGCTCGAAAAGACTTGGGGCATTTGGCTCCTCGGACTGTTCTTGCAGGCGATGTCCGTATCGACATTGCTCGCTTCTGGCCACCCTAACGAATCCCCATAGTTTATATGGAATGGCCCTACTCCAGGTCTACTTGTGCGGCTAACAAGGATCATCGACTAGGCTCGCGCTCATATTTCTACAGATATTTCTTCTGGAAGTTCAAAGATGGCTGGGGCATAAGAGGAGCGGTAAGCCTACCTCTTTTACAAATTATCTAATCCGACGTTCCCAGGTCATCGTAATCACGTTCGACACAGCAGATCCTCCATATGCCCGTACTAACCCAGTCGACTAGGATATTGGAGACCTTCCAGATGGGAACTTATTTCAGCGGGACATTCGTATCTCATTGATGGATTCGGCGACTTTCACAACCTCACCCAGTTCAACTGGTGAGAAATGCTGCTCATCTACATGTCTCAATATTCATAGGTTGCCAGGGAATCTTACGCACACCTGCTCGCAATAGTACGTAATCATCGGGTGTGATTTCCATGTCTCATTCAGCTTCCTAGTATCTATCGACTTTCGTAGCGCAGGTGTAAGCGGAGTCATCAGCATGATTTTAGTGTCTGACAGCACGAGCAGATATTTCGCGAACTGCATTTACCGGCGTATGTGTTCCATTGAAACTTCGAGGACTAATATGACTCCTTCTCTCAGTGCATACCACAGACAGAGTTACGCCTGCAATTATACTGTGTCTCGCAATAGGAAGTGTGGGTGAGTGCGGCGCCCATATCTAATAAATTCAACCATGGAACTTTCTGTCAGGGGGTGGAATCGGTAATCAGCCTTCTCCATTTTCGCGAGGGTTGCTGAATTTTACAACAGGCCAAATCGTTCGGGAGTAGGCTTCATGGAGATCATGCCAACAGAAACATTGTTAAACGATATTCACAGCGCAGACATCACAACGTTTTCGCAGCTGGGTCGAACAACTGTGCGTCCCACGGCTGGTAAAGTTTTTGGGCCCCTTGATTAAAAGTATAAATTAGGTGACACGGACGGTCCAAGCGTCTTTTGCCTTCGCCTGTGATCTCCTCATCACCGTGACTCTCTGTTGGCGTTTGAATCAGAGCCGCACGGGAATCCGGTCGTGCGCTCTCCACCTATCCTGCAATTAACGATGCATGCTAATCCGCGCCGACGCAGGACGAATAACGTGCTCAATTACCTGATCGTAACGCCATAAACCGCGGGGTCCTCACCATGCTAACCGCAGCGCTCAACATAATCCTGGTTCGCCTGAACTAGTTCGTTGTCAAGCTATCTTATAATATAAATCTGCGTCTTGCAGTTTTCCGCGGAGCCAGGGACATTTTATTTCATGGTTGGCCTAGACCTGAGTGGCAAATGTGCGTGAATGTTGCGTCCTTTCATATCCTTGCAAACTGACAGTGGGGCAGTCTATATGAACAGTAATGCTCGCCACGTAAGGACCTGTTCATCAAAGTGCAATCCAACTGACCTAACCAGGCTCAACACGCCGCCACACGCCGCCAGCATGCTGGGGAGACCGTCGAGAGGTGTCTCAATGCAGGGTGCCGCGGTGAGTACTTTTGCTGTGAAGGACCCCAGAACCTCGAGTTCTGGGACCAACGGCCGGGACCGCGACAGCGGCGGATAGTGTCGGGTGAGCTTCGTTTTGAGTTGTCGGACGAACTTGCTGAATTGTCCTCCAGGGAGGCGAAATATGTGCTTTAGCATGGCCGCGGACGGTGATTTAAATGGACCTGGATCGTCGAATTGAACAGACTCCTTTTGATTTCCGTGCGATCTAACGATATCCTTCTGCCAAAAGCTTTTGCGTCCAGAGGTTGGAGAGATCCATCCTTCAAGTATCGTCTTGTCCAAAAGGACAGATGGTCAGTTCAAGTTCCAATTGCATTTCTCTCAAGCGCACCAATTGAAGCCTGATTCCGTGTTTTAATGCTGTAATGGAGAGTAGGGTCTTTATAATTACTCGCTGAGGCCGTTGAAGCAGGTTCTGTGCTCTATTATTACCTGTAAAATGCCCTCAGTCAAGTTGTGTGTCGAAAATAAATTATCTTGTCCAGGTTCAGTGGGAGCCCAGTGTTTGATTTTGCATAGCATAAGGACAGGAACCAAATGAGCAATGTAGCGGCTCGGGTGGTGGACGGTGGATCTTCCGCGCCTGTGTTCTGTGAAGTAGGAGTCGATCTCCAGCAGACCGCCCGCTCGACTCGGGTCCGAGTCATACCTATGCGAGCAATTTTAAGTGTTTGGGGCCGCAAGGAGAGTTCTGTGCCCGAGCTTACTTCCTGCCAACGCCTCCAGTTCAGGTTATGTCTTGAGAATAAAATCCCGTCCCCAGGTTCAGTGGGATACGAGTTGTTGAGTCTGCGCAGCATAAAGCATGGGAGCAAAGTAGACATTGCACGGCTCGGCGGTGGACGGCACGCCTGCATATTTCATCGATAACAGCTCTCATGCTCAGCAAGTGCGCCCGTTCGACTCGGGCCCGAGCCATCCATGGTTTCACATCATCGATTTTTGGTGTTTTGCAAGTGGAGAAGAGTCCTGTGTTCGAAAACAATTCTTGTCAGCACCCAGTGTTGAAAGTACTCGGTCAAGCTTCCATCTGAATTCAACAGGCCAAAACTCGCTGGTAAAGCAGGGAGCAAAAGAGTCATGTACCGGGTCGGTGGTGGATGGTCCACGCCTGTCTTCTGTGCTTATGTTATCTGAACACCGCAAGCAGGAGCGCCTTGTTCGACTCGGGCCCGAGCTTGGCCCGAGCCATATGTTTGTTGTCTTTTGTTCTTTTTGGCGTTGGACTTGCGTTGAATGAAGTCTTGTGTTAGCGGCAATTTTTGGTCAGCGTCGAGGTACCTCGGTTGCAAATACTCGGTCAGGCTCACGTGGATTCAGCATGCTGGATGTTGGTAAAAGGAAGGAGCAAAGGAACCTTAGAACGGCTCGGTTATGGGTGGCCCACGCCTTCTTTCTGTAGATCCAAGAGAGCGTCTTTACATCAGCAGGAGCGCCCGTTCGATTCGGGGTGAGCCATGAGACTGGTCCTTGATTCTTTTTGGTGTTGCGAAGAGTTCTTGCGCCGGGGAATAATTTGTCCTGTGCAGATTCAGCGTCCAGCTGCGGGTAATAGATAAATTTACTGGCTGGTGTATCGTCAAAGAAGAAAACGTGTGGGTAAAGGAGTCTCGGGCTGGGGTAATCAGTAGCTGTCGACCTGACTCCAGCCTCCCGTGTGAATTGACTATCTTGTGGATACCGTCTGGATCTCGCTGGGAAGCGCGCAGCGAACGGGATAGAAAACGGCTCGGTGGTGGGCGGTCTACATTTGCGATTTGTCGGGTATTCTATCGTTGACCAGCAAAGGTGCCCGTTCGACTCGGGCCCCGCGGCATCTACCTTAGTCTGTAGTTTCCTTGGCGCGTGCCCAGTGAGAATCCCGTATGCCGAGACCTGCACATCTGCCGACATCTGCCCAAGTTGGGCTCATATCTGCCCGAACCTGCCGCCATCTGTCGGCCGCCTCAAAATCTAAAATTATGACGTATTTTATTATTTTGACCTTCTTCCAACTTAGAAAAATTGAACTCAATGGCGAGGTCGCGCCATTGACGCCTCGGCGTGCACGGACCATCTCGAACGGAGTAATATACCCGCCGCTGGAAAGTTCGTTGGCGGCCGCCGGTGGCCACCATCGATTATCGGTGGCCATCGGCAGATGCTGATGGACATTGGTATGGTGCTGTCTGCCAATGGATTCGTCGAGTCTGCCAAATCACCAGCGGCATCCGCCGGACCGCCAGGCCTCAACTCGCCATCGATGCCATTGGAAACCCAGTGGAGACAGATGATTTAAATGTCTGGCCATGGGGAATGTGCTTTCGGCGTCCCGAAGTTCAGGGCTGGCTGCTCAATAGTATTGGAGCTCCTGAACGCTAATGAACCTAGCGGAAGTTCGGTTGAATCGAAGAATGAAGGCTTTAAATTCACTCTGCAGGTGGGAGACAAGTCATGCGACACTTAACCATTCCAGGGCGCCCACTGGTACGCATAGCCCATACTACAGTGAATTTTGAGAGGGAATTGGGTACCTGATGGCTCATTCGACAGACTGAGTTGAAGCTTTCTATTGCAGTAGGACAGGAGATCTGGAGGACGTTGTCTGACAGATCATTACACCATATTTCTTCCATCCAGTTCGCTTGTCAAGCACGATACTTCATCCAAACTTCTGATAAGGAAACAGTGTCAGAAATTATCTAAAAGCCATCCGAAGCCATTGGAACACAATGGAGTCCAACGGCAATTGGTGGCTCTCGAGTGGTTGCAGGCCAGCAATATCCCGTTGGAAACCACATGAGCTAATGAATCTCGTCAGTGAGGTCCAATGGTTTCCAGTGAGACTTGGGGGGCACACTGGAAGCCATTGTTTTCCATTGGGTCCAATGACCAGCACTGAGTCCCGCGGAGGCCGATGCCGACCAATGCCGATCGGCCGACTTGTCAGTGCCGCGTATATCATATATGACACCTCGAAACGGGGGATCAGGCGGAGTTTGAATCACTGCTTGCTTACCGTCGCCATCTCCCTACCGGGCCTACCCGTCTTCTTTCCTTCTTCCCTCCTTTTGCCTCCGTCGTCAATCCAGTTCCCCCACCTGTACCCTGCAACATGTATTCCAGTCTGTCCGACGCGCCGCCGCAGCAACAACCCGAAGCTACGCGAGGACTCCGTTTTTTCGACGCGTCGATTTGTTCTCCTCATGACTAAAGTCGCATGAGATGAGCTGAACCTAGAGTACCCATACCAGTGAGCCCTCATTCCGATTCAAGACCTCTCGATGCTAACTGCGGTCTTCTTACAGTCAGGGAGCAGTAGTGCTCGCAATTGACGGTGTTCTTGAGAATCCTGCTAACCTCTGTGCGTTCTTCCGCTCCTTATGTCTCGCGCCTGAACTCACAGCCTTCCCACTGCACTGAAACGTCGTCTGCACCGCCCCAGCTCCCGTCGCATGTCAGCGAGAAGGATCCCACTGGTTCTATTCACGCGGGCCGCGCATCCTTCATTCAACCCGCCTGTGAGTGGTTCTTCCACGGGACACGGATCTTCTCGCTGACTTCCCGTGTTAGCGTCGGGTGACTCGCCGAACACCTTTGACGGCCGGTGCTCTTCGTCGCGTCGTACGTCCGTCTTTCTCTCAGCTCACACCCACTAATTCAGCTCATAGAGTACGATGTTCGTTTGCTCATTTCCTCCCGCGTGTTTTTCTGTTCCATCCCCATTCATCTTCGCTTGCTCACTGTACACTCTCACAGCGACGCCAAGCACCGCACGATCTCCTCGCTCTTCTACTGACTCGACAGCGCCGCCGCTCCCGTTCGCGACGCCAACCTTCGCACGTGAAGCGCACTTTCTCTGGGGTGTCCCGCGCGAGCAGCGTAGCACACATGTTTGAGTTAGGATAGCGGCAGCGAGGCGGTCGAGACCGCTGGGATGGCGGCATTCACTTAGTAGTGTACTTGGTGTAATAGTGGCAATTGAATAATATCATTTCTGAAGTAATTGAAACAAGGAAGGGACGGAAATAACAGGGCATATGTGGGGCAGCTGGGCATAAGACGACAGAATGAACCGGGCTCATTTCTCTGCTCCAGTCTACCCGTATCTGCCATACTTGAGTGGGCAGATTGGAACAGAGCAGGGCAGACCCCGTCGTAGGGGAGGGCGTGATGTATGGAGCTCGACCTTATTATGTAATCGTCGGCGGCACTTCCTGCTCCCCTCAGCTGTAAAACTGAAGAAGCCAAACATATTTCAGTTCCATTCGAAATGACTTGGCTTACTCCGGCTTTCTCTCCGTAGCCGCCCATCAAAGACAGGATGTGCAAAGCCGCTCAGAGCCCGCATTCGGCTTTTGTGCATTGTGCAAAGCCGCGTGCGGCACCGTGCGGCTTTTGATTCCCTATCCATTAAGTATAAACCTTGCATAGAGTGCTTTGAAGCTGTTGGTGTTGACTCCGGCTCCAGGTGAAGGAGGAAGTGTGGAAAATGGTTGAAAAATGCCCTGTTTGGGCAGAAGTGCGGCCATAGCCGCACAGCGGCTGTGGCAAAACCAAATAACGACGTGAAAGTGGTGCACCTTATGTTAGGTAAGTTGTTCAATGTACTGCATAGCACCTAATTTACTCAGATTTCATTGAAATGACCAAGGATCCGCTCATAAATCCTTTGGTGTTATCACGCGGCTTTGCACATCCTGTCTAAAAAACCTCGGCATCGTCGTTCCCAGGTCTGTGTGAGGGAGCTAGCAGGCAAGCAACCTTATTTTGGTCCTTTGAGTAAGACTGCATCTAAAAGAAATCCCCACGAGTATTTGAACGGTCCTCGCAGCAACCGGAGAAATTAGATTACATAATAAGGGCCAATCAAGGCAATCAACATACCTCGGGTTGCATAAAAACTCATCTTAATCCTTCGCAGAGCAACGGATGATCCGGAAAGTAAGACTTCAGATTCAATTCTGCTTGCCTCTTCACGACATCGAACGAACATTAGTTGATGTTGGTGTCAAGGTTGGGTTGACCAAAATGGATCTGCGGAGTTAGCAGAAATCAAGCCCAAATCGAACAGCCACGCCTACGAAGACCCCGGCAAACTGGCTATTCGCCTCATTCCAGTCCTGGCTAGCATCGCGCAGAATCGTACCGAGTAGTTTACTTTAATTCAATCAAGATCATGACTCCTTTTGGTTCAGGGAAATATTATCCCTCGATCATTTCCGGCCAACAGCCGCAAGAGGGTAAATTGGCTCAACAACGAGGCGCCAAATGGAACCACGCCTCTGTCGGCACAGCGCTCACCATCATCAGTCGGACCGGAAAGCTTTTGGTTATGAGCCGTGTTACCCGGGGGTGGCTCGTCCGAGAGGCCCAAGCCCACTCGGAGTTCATCTGTGCCTCCAACTCGCGAATCCGTGCTGCCTGCGCCTCGTTGCGCGCTCTCAGCTGTGCAACCAAGTCCGCAGCCGGGCGCAGTGCGCATCGTGGATGCGCTCCGGGTCGACAGTATGCGCAGGATGCGGCTGGGGACCGATGCCTCTGTTGCGTTTGTGGACCAGTGCGTCGCTCCAAGTCTTCGAGATCGACATCTTCTCCTTCGCGGCGCGCACCTCGTTGTGGAGGAATTGTTGGCGGACGGTGCTGCGCTGATGCGGCTGCGTCATTGTTTTCCTGGAGCTGAGGAAGTGGATGCGGTTCGGCGGTACGACGCCTAAAAGGGAGTAAGATAAATGGGGGAGGCTGCGAGCGTGCGGCGGGCGAGGACATTTTGTCGAAGTCTCCTGCGCCAAGACGCACAATCAGCCAGTGAAAATGAGGGACAATACTCCGATCAGAATTCCCGGCGCATAGCTCCCCGCAGAGAGGGTATTTCTAGGAAGATTACTTTATGATGTCAGGGAGCGACATTCACGGGCTAAGGCTATATGTCTTGACCTGGCTATGGTGGATGGTGCAACCGCTATCGGGGTTCCCGTGCGGCTACTGTGTAGCTGCTGATGCTCGACCCGGGCACAAGGGGAGACTGGGTGGATTGCTGGAATAAATTTGAGCAAAAGTGTCCACGCGGTTTGAGAACACGCGTACTATTAGTTTGCATCGTTGTTTGGCTAAAAACAGGGGTCGTCGAGGTGGCTTGTGATGTCGACGATTGGCTGAAATGCGAACATTGAGCACACGAATTTCATTGAGGTTTGGGAGCATGAGTACTCAGTCTGGAATGTTGTTTGGCCTGAAACAGTGGATGAGGTTGTGAAGGAGCTTGCGGGTTTGTCACTGCCCTATTAGAAGTTGAAGGGGCTTTGAGATACGCAATTCTCAAATTACTTACTTGGCAGTACCATCCCCCATTCTTGCCGTCGAACTTGCCGTCATTATCCACCGCATCTATACCACCATCGACCTGAGCAATGCGAGTGCTCTTCTGCTTGACTCGACTACCCTGAGCCCTGTTACGGAGACTCTGACCCGCAGATGGTCCCCAGCGCTGTGCTCCAAATCTCTTCATGTCTTCGCTTTGGCGATATGTCTCACTCAGAGTATCTGTCGACTTTCGTGGCGCAGGTGTAAGTGGGCTATCAGTATGACTTTAGTGTCTGACAGCACGAGCAGATATTTCGCCAACTGCATTTACCGACGTAGGTGTTCCCTTGAAAATTCGGGAATTTATGTGATTCCCATCTCTCAGTGCATAGCAGAGACAGGGTTATGCCTATGATTATACTGTGCCTCGCAATTGGAAGTCTGAGTGAGTGACGCGTCCGTTCTCGGTAATAGAATCAAATTCGACGTTGAAACTCTGTCAGGTGGTGGAATCGGTAATCCGCGTTCTCCATCTTTGCGAGGGGTTGCTGAATTTTACAACAGGCCAAATCGTTTGGAAGTAGGCTTCATGGAGATCATGCCAACAGAAACATTGTTTAACGATATTCACTGCGCAACGTTTTCGCAGCTCGGTCGAACAACCGTGTGTCCTCCGGCTGGTACATCATAGTCCCCACTGAATGATATCTGTTGGTGATTGAATCAGAGCCGCACGGGAACCCACTCGTACGCTGTTCCCCTGCCCTTTATTAGTACAACCCATGCTGATTGTGCCGATGCAGGATGAATAACGTGCTCAATTAGTTGGAAGCTATACTCCAATGTAAGTAATTATCCTTACTGCGATGGTAGAACGCGAGTAAGGGACGCCAGCGCGCCGTCACGGTATATCAACACACGTGATGGTCACACTGAGGTAATGTAGGCCGTGTACGCTGGAAAAATTCACCGTGCAACTCACCCCGCAGCGTGGACGGCCGTAATTCCACCCCCTACGCCAGAATACCCCGTCACCCCTCAAGCGAGACCAGGACAGCGCGATGGCGGGCGAAGGCGGGAAATGGGAGGGCTTTGGTGAACGTGCGGCTGTGTTTTCTCGGTGAGACGCGGATGAGCTGAACCTTTCGTTTCTCGACGCAGTCGGGTGTGGTGATAGCGTACATCAATATGTTTTGCGCGCGTGTAACGATTGGTCGTTCGCAAGGCCGATGCTGAGTGTTGTCGCATTCGAGCTCAGTAGCGGAGTTAACGGGTATTGTGAGGCCGCGAAGAAGCATCCGCATCCATAGCGCGTCCTTCGCAGCTTCGGATGCAGCGATACTCCGACTCTCGAGGAGAGAGCGACCACCTTTTGTCTGCGGGAGGACCAAGAGACT
>JARJLE010000196.1:0-123405 GCA_029289555.1 Mycena latifolia
GGGACACCCAGGCGTTGATCCGGCGGAGGAGCGAGGGCTGCAGCTCCACGCCGACGGTGGCTTGGAAGGAGGGCCACCAGGTGTCCGGGTTGCGCATGTTCAGCACGACCTTAGCGTCTGGGTATGCCGCGATCAGCTCCGCCGCGAAGAGGATGTGCGGGACGTCTGCGACGGCCTGTGCACCGATACATGGATGCTTCCGTTGTCACTGAATCCTCACTTACCTGACAATCCCCGAGCAGTCGGTCCCACTCCTCCCGCCCGTACGCGGGCCCTTTCTCATGGAACTTGGCCTTGACCGCGGTGATCCACAGCTCCAGCTCCTCCGCGGTCGCGAACGCGTCCCAGCCGTGGTTGGTGCGAACGTATCCCAGCATCTCCAGCGCTTTCTTCAGCGCTGCGCGTTCGAAGTCAAGCAGTCAGCCCCTCGAAAGCTCTCCCGGGCTTGAGATAAACTCACAAGTGGTCCCCGTGCGCGAGAAACCCATCGCGAGGACCTGCATTGGAACAGAGCGGTGTGTCTGGAGAGGCATCGTGTATCGGTGTCTAGACGCCGTTCGGGGAGTCGATCGTATATGAAGCGGAGCCGATTGCACCACCTGATAACACCGGAGCATATCCTTAACCCTCTAATTAGGACAATCTCCGTCATCAATGGCGAATTTACGTCAGAGACTCGCGATCTTTATTCGCAGGAATTTGATTCGCTGATTTGTATCCTCCCCTGGTTCTTTGTACTTGTTGTGAACGCCTGCCGCGCGCGGTGGGTCACGTGCCGCAGATTTGGCATCAATCTGCCTCTCCTGAGTCCTGACCACCACACTGGCAAGATGACGCCCACAGCCCGCCGTTTACACTTCCAACTATTCAACGTACCCAATGTGGCTCCCACAGCACGCCATTGAAGCTTTTAACTACAACGTATACGACCAGATCTCCCGCGCCGCGCCGCCGCCCTACCCACGGCACTGTAGGTATTCGTCAGACTTACCGAGAATCGTCCTGACACGCACAAGAATTCACCGTCTTTGGCGGCCTTTCGCATTTCGCTGATAGTTTTCTCTTTGAATTTCCAGATCCTCGACGATAACGTGCACGCAAAGCGTGGCTAGAAAGAGCACTCTGACGTGGCGTCTGAGCCCTTCTAGATTCTGAAAGGATATTTTTTCATGACTTCTGTGTTACCTTGCGGCTTCGCGCTTCATTTCCTCTTTGGCTTCGATTGACCTCTGCGTCCGGTGCCTGCGGAAAATACCCGGTCTGGCTTGTCGCTTCCGCGGTGGTGCGTGATCCAGGGTATATTTGAGCCAGAAGCTAAACAGCGTGGCCGAGAAATTTGAGCATCCGAAAGATAGAGATTCACCGCATCCGCAGCAAAGGAAACTCAGGTAGACAACAGAAGCAGAGGAAACCAACCATCTTGCTAAACTCCACCTTGAAACGCCGAGGCAAGACACGGAAGAATTTAAGAGCACTACATGAGCTTCCTCGAATCGGAAGAAGTAAAGAAAAATCTTGCGCGAGAATCGCCGGAGGAATAGAGTGATACGATAGTTCCTCCAGAAGAGACAACACGGAGAGGTGAAATTAGAACTGAAACCACTTGAAACATAGAAGGTCGACACACAATAAGTACGAAGAGCGGAGAATCACAGAGGAAATCCAGGAGCTGCGTGGCAGAGGCAGAGAGACTCCAAGTCCAGAGTGTCAATGAATGGGAGACGCCAAGCATTGTTAAGTTGAGGTGGGAAGTAACATAAATACAGCACTTGGAGAAATGGGAACATGCGCGCCCCGAGAAGGTCCAGACAACCAACTACCTTGATCTCCGAATGAAACGATTCGCGACGTCATACTGTAAGTCAGCTCCGCACGGAACTGGAGAAAGATCCCGTATAACTGGAGCAGACTCTGCCGCAGACCATCAGGTAAAAATCCAGAGTTCGACCGAGCAGACATGCTTGGATACCGTGCTGGAATTCTTTTAGAGATGCCAACTTTGAAATGCTGGAACCTAACACGTAAGGCGCGTTTCGACGGTGGCGCGTAGTCCAAGTGATAGTGATATTCCAGCCACCAATCAGTCAGATACATGTAACAGAACAGAGGATCCGCCTGGGCCTGCGTGTGGGCCTAGAAGGCAACGCAGAACGTGCCCAGAGGAAGAAGCATAGTATCCACGAACCTCTGCGATCTGTGCTGAAACGTCCAGTACTCGACATAATAAACCAGCCAGCCGTGGAAGATCGGGACAAGAGTTGCGGACCGGCATGCTGGCGTCCTAAACGCGGAACTCCAAAATATTCCGCCCTGGATCCCGGGCGCGACTATTTCAATTGATCGCGATACGCCAGGCTTGTGTGCCGCGGATTCCCAGGGAAGGAAATTCGGAAGACCTGGTTGGGAGTGTTGTGAGCCAGCCCGCGGAGCGAGAGCAAGAAATAAGAGGGTTTCAGAGTCCCGACTAGGAGGGAACCGTCGAGGTCGCGCGCAGCGAGAAAGAAGTCCAGAGTGGCCAACCACCTTGATATCTGTTGAAAAACATAGCGTTGAACGTAACAAGTCAGACCCCCAGGCAAGCCAGCGAGCCAGCGACGTGAAAACATGGGATATGGCCAAGAGGCATGCTCGAAAATTCTCAGCCGGAGTGTGCGGGGGCCCATATTTAAGTCTCCCAGACAGGGAGCTAAAAGGCCAGACCGCTGGAGTCCAACCTCTTTGAAACAGCGACGCCCGGAACATAATGCGCTCTTAACGCGCTTCCAGGCGAAGAGCACTCCAGCAGAGCAACGAATCGGTATAGTGCATTTCGAGAGACTTGTGTCGCCGCGGGGTTTAAGATGCCATCAGGCAATGACGGCCCAGAGACCATACACGAAGTAAACCCATCCCTTCCTGCAAGCAGTAAAAAATAACCCGTCCAATTTGCGAAACCAAACCCCCTTGAAATGTCGAGGCAGGATACTTCATATGGTCTTGTTGATAATCGCAGTGCCTAGTGGGAAGCACAGACAGAGCCACGCGAGAAGTGACCGCAGATTCAATCGTTAGCCTTGCGCCATAAGTTGCGCGGATCCGGGAGATTTTGCCCTTGCATTTCATTGAAGTCTCCATCTGGTGTGGAAAACAAGAGCACTGGGCGTAGGCGGCGAAGAAGACATTGTCGCATCAACACGCCGTGACATTCCAGAATTGAAACGCCAAGGTTTATATGGGCCAGATTCCCCGGCGAAGATGTAGAAACTGTCCGCGGAATAGCGGCGTGAGGTTCGCGAAGTGAAGCAGGAAGAAGAGTCTGTCGAGATCGAAGACCAACCGCCTTGAAACATGAAGTCCTTCATGAAAATAGGTAGTGCAGAGAGCTCATCCTCCCAGCCGGAGCGGCAGTGTGCGCGAGTTCCTAGCAGGTTAAAGAGGGAGAGAAGCAAGGGTCCGAGAAGACCGAAAACAGTGCCGAGTCAGTCTGAACAGTTTGAAGAAGCGGCAGGAATCTATGAGCTTGCGCGCCGACGCGATGCGACATGAGCGGGCAGGAAGAGAGGCGTGCCACGTGGCCCTGCCGGCGACTGCTGCTGTCCAATTGGCGCCGAGACTATATTCGGCAGGCGCCTCTTAAAGAGAACCATCATGTCGTTTTCGGCCGTCTCTGCGCTGCGATCCCCTGGACCTCCAATGACTTATCAAGATCTCTGGCAATTGTGTCTTCTGTGATTTCCTCCATTTCCCTGCCTCTTGAGCGTTCAATTGCTCGGTGGGCATTCACGACATTTTCGCGCGATGACGAGGTTCTCGGGCTACACGACGGAATTGTTAAGTCTAAGGTATCCGGGCAACTCGAAATCGTTGCGCGCGCATTGATTGGATCTACCGATCCATCCGATGGCAGGGCCTGCGCCGCTTCGCAGTCCTCCCAGATGCTCGGGTCGTCGACGTCCCGCCGATATCGAGCTACACGCTCGCCCCCACAGGCAACCGCACGCTCGAACTCTGCGACACGGCCACACGGACGGGCATCGACGCTGTCCTCGGCACGGGATCCAGCGCCGCCTCCGCGCCGTTCGTGCGTTCGTGCGCGTCCGCCAGCCGCCCGGCGCATGCTCACCACCCACCCAGACGCTCAGCCCCCTCACCTCCGTGCACACCGGCCCCCCGTATATCCCCGCGCTCTACCCCCGTATCCTTCACGCGTCGACGCCCACGCTCGCGTTCGTTGGTGCGGCGATGTCCTACACGCCCTTCACGCTCGCGGGCATTGCGAGCACCTGGTTCGCACTCTTCTTCTCCGGCCGCCTGCATATCTTCGCCTCGCTCGATGCACGGCTCGCGGGCGATCGCGTGCGCCTCGAGAAAGTGGAACGCGCGTGCGCCGCGTACCACGTCCTCGGCGTGGACGAGCAGCGCTACGCACAGGCGCTGCGCGTCGCCGTGGCGCCCGCGTACACGGCGGTGCTGCCGGAGTGGAGGGACGCGGAGTGGCAGCGGTGCGAGGGGATGTGGATGAGCTTGATGGCGGAACGGGATACGGCTGCGGCATCGGCGGCACAGAAGGGGGCGCGGGACATTTCGCGCTTTGATTATGTACGTTTCCCGCCCTTTCATTATCGTGACTTCCCGCCTTTCATTGTTGCCTGTCTCAAGCCTGGACAAGGGATATTTCTCGCATTCGGCTCTATCTACCGCTCGGGCGCGCCGGACAAGTTACATAGAGATAGATTTAGATTTCCTTGCTTACGGGGTGATATCGTTTATTCAGTTCAAGGGATGGACACTAAAAAGATTGTTGGCCTTTCCTCGCGGACTACGGTTCCAAGTGATGCATTTCCCATAATGTGGAGTACTAAAGAGCAGGAAACCACAAAGGCCTTCGGAGTCCGAACGAGTATTCCCCCTAAGATCGACCGATAATCCTGTGCCTGTTCGAGGTTACCTCCCGCATTGGCTTGAATGCTTCGATGCCTCCCTTTTGTCGTGCGAGAGAGGATACGTGGCCGGTTTTGATGTGTACACAAGGGTACAACGCGCGACGTGAGTGTAGACCGCTCACCTCGATTATGCAAACTGTTTATTTATTGGTAGGGTGAGAAATCGTCTTACCTTACTGAGCCGTCTTGTCTCTGAGAGGTTTTCTATTTGAAAATCGCACCGTTCAAATTCAAACATTTCTCGGAACATGCCACAGAGGACATCATACGCAGACAATTTATACTTGATTTATACACGTGAGGCCTGAAACGAGTTTGTAGTCGAAGATGGTCAGCAGCAACTCTTGGTCTGTGCAATGTGAGCCCGTATGTACATACATTGACCTGTTGTTTTGATCACTGACAAGTCTTCGTTCGAAATCCTTACTTTACATGTGGGCCAACACTCCGGTTCTACTACACGCAAGGTCTCTCCAAAATAATACTACTGGGATAACCAGGCTTCCACGCACTCCAGCTACACTGAGCTGCTAGAAACCTCCCCGCTCCCGACCTGATCAGGGAACTCGGCGCCGTGCTCACACAGCAGGCGGATAATCTCGCGATGTCTCTCACCCAACGCCGCCTGGACCGCGGTGCCGTGGTAGCCGCCTTCCGCGTTCACATCGGCGCCATGATCGAGCAGCAAGCGCACAATCTCGATATGGCCATAGCAAGATGCCTCCTGCAGCGCAGTTCCAGCCGATGTGCCTTTTGCATTGACATCCACCCCCTTCGCAAGCAGAAGGCGCACAGTTTCGATGTGCCCTCGTATGCAGGCCGCCCGCAGCGCGTTGCCGTCGTATCCGCCCTGCACCTCCATTTCAGCACCCTGCCCAAGCAGGAGGCGCACAACCTCGATATGCCCAGAGGAGCAGGCCGCCTGGAGTGCGGTTTCATGGTCTCCGCCCCGTGCATTCACATCGGCACCCAGGTCAAGCAGAATAGGGGAGCTCAGAGTAAAGCGCTTATGCGCATATACGCTTATTCGCCGGAGCGCTTACGGTCAGGTGCGCAGAGGCACGTGTGCAATGTGACCGAGTCACTTCCTGCCCAAAAGGGAAAAGAGCCCCTGTTATCATGTATCTCATCGATAAGGTGATGCACTGGCCTGATTTAATCTCGACGGCACTACGGGTAGCATCCTTCAAGGCCCCCATCATCCTCCCTGAGCCTCGGTGCCCCAGATGCCCCGGGAAACCTACCATTCCAAGGTTGTGCGGTCCTACTTGACCCATATGACGATGCGTGACCTTATTACCCCTCCGGAGAGCCTCAGTTTCGTTGAATTGCTCGAGAAGCTTACTCTGGATATGCGCACACTTCATGCGATACGAAATACGCGCTATCTCCGTGCTCGGGGCTCTGTCGCAAAGGCTGGAAACATGCATCTCGCCTGTAGTGTTGCCGCGGTCCGGTTCAGGTCCGGTTCAGGCATATATTTTCCAAACCTCGAACTGGACCTCAGGTTCGGTTCGCTGAACCTCACAGCCACTGAACCGGACCGCAGGTTCAGGTTCAAAACCGGTTCGAACCGTGAACCCATTATATTTTGCGTATACGGCTCGTAACTGGCACACAAGGTAGCTACACTGTTCCTCTCAATGGGTAGCCTATCCATTCGCATTCTTGACACCTTTATGCTCCAGGTTTTACCTCATCTACTCCCGAAGGCTACAGCCTCCGACAATGCAGCAAGAAATCATTTCCTTATCATGTTTCACTGTGTTAACAATATTCCTGGGCCATGAGTTTCTTGGTGCGAGCCATGTATAATTATAGCGGAGAAAGTATCGTGCGGAGTAAGGACAGTGGTAGAGAGACGTCGCAGACTAAAAAAAATGGCTTCCCTTTGGGGCAGGAAGTGACTCGGTCACATTGCACACGTGCCTCTGCGCACCTGACCGTAAGCGCTCCGGCGAATAAGCGTATATGCGCATAAGCGCTTTACTCTGAGCTCCCCTAATGTTCACAATCTCAATCTGGCCACTGTAGCAGGCGGCCTGCAGTGCGTTGCCATGTTCTCCACCCTGTTTGTTCACTTCAGCACCCCGCTCGAGCAGGAGGCGCACAATCTCAGTGCTTCCCTGAACTGACGCAGCCTGCAGTGCGCTGCCGTACTCTCCGCCTTCTGCCTTCGCATTGGCGCCATGCTCGAATAGCAGCCGGACGATGTCGGTGTTCCCATTCAACGAGGCAGCCTGCAGCACATTGCCGTACATCAGGAAAAATCTCCCGAGATAATTTGGCAAAATTTTGCTGGAATTATCTTGCTCCGAAATAATCTTGCAACATATGCAATAATTTCAGTAACTTTCACGATAATTTGAGCAACTTTCACGAGACTTTAAAAACATTTTTGAGGAAGGTCAAACAGACTGTTCAGGACTATCCAGACGGCCCTGATTACCTTCACTGCATGTTCTGAATAAGCGAAATGCAGTCGCCAATGACTTCGGACATCCTGGAGTCGTCGGATGTAAAGCCCGAATGATTGTTGAGTTGCAAAGTCATTCAAGCTCCGCTGATGCCAAACAACCCCCAATGAAAAAGTTGTACCATTCTTCCTTTTCTCCCTCCGACCGCCATCTTCCCCCTCCGACCTCTGCTCTCTATGTGCGGCACTCCAGCTGTCCGCTTCGTCAAGTCTTCCTTTTCACCCTCCTACTTGGCCCTCCTGCACTTATGCCCCATCCATGGCCACCTCGACCCCGATTGCTGCCACGTCATTGCGACAATGAATGGATGTGTCGTCTTAGAGGATAATGTCTTGGAGCGTCCGGAGGCACCACCGTGTTGTTCTTTTGAGGCAAGCACCACTCAAACCTCTACCTGAGCACTGCGGGCTCCAGGTGCGGGCATTTCGTCTCCGACTCCTGATGTTGCTATGTACCTGCCCGCCTTTCCATCAAGCAAACTTAGAGGCCCGTCTTGGTACGATGCTAGCTGGTCACCTGTGCTCCCCCTTCAACTTCAAATATTGCCGTTGTCAAGCTTCTCGTTACTTCAAGCACTTCCCCATCAACTCCTGCCCTGCCGCAAGCTTCTCACGCGCTCTAACCCATGCGTACACTTGTGTTCTTTGCTTCAAGTGTGTCTTTGTTTTGTCTCTAAGACGGCAGCCTGAAGCTTGCATCCAATCTTACCTGGTCGTCAAGTCCTTGTTGTCGTCATCAAGTACAAAATTTACTCTCGTCGTCGCGCATCTCTAGATTCTTGGGATTTCATTCAAGTCATATGTGTCCCAAGACCTGACACTACGTCTTCAAGCCTATTCGTATCAAGCCTTGAAGATGGTACACACTGGGGTGGTAGTCGTAGATCCTGTTGTATTCGTTACCTTGATAATAATACCAACTTTTGACAATCTTTTGGATGGAATTGGTGAATAATGTGCTAGAATGGTCCGAAAAAGTTGCGGAAAGTTCGCGGAAAGTTCGCGGAAAGTTCGTAAGATTTGGCTCCGTTTTCGGCGGGGTAAGATTATTCCGTAAAATTTGACAAACTCGAGATAATCGAGATAATTTGAGATAATTTGACAAACATCTCGCCAAATTATGCCAAATTATCTGGGGAGGCTTTTCCTGATGTACTGACCGCTGTGGCAGTGCACTTGGGCACTCCCCATTGGGCACGACAGCTGAGCAGACAGCAGACAGGGTGCAGGCGTAGACAGCGAGCACGGAAAATCATCATCATCCCTTGCTTCCTGCCACTTCGTGCAGCGCTGAGCGACGTTCCTGCAGACCTCCGCAGGATCTACCGGAGACTACGTCTCCATTTGGTGACAACAGTGCGATCCGACACCGAGCAACTTGCCACGCCGTAGCCGTTACAATCCAGTACACCGAAAAAGAAAAAGAAAAACCTGGCGACTCCACCGTACCCGCACCGCTCAGCAGCCTCCGGCCGATTCCTACCCAGACCCCGACAGCCCACTCCTGACCTATCAGACGAATCGAGCGTCACTCTATCACCCATATTCTCCACGCACGGAGGGATAACCCCGCTCACACCCGAAACTTCCCCAGCACCTGCACCGGACCCCACCGCACTACACGCCGCTCTAGCCTCCATCCTTGCTGTTCCACCACCACTCGACTCCATGACTGAACTCAATCCCAAGCTCTTCAAGGGCGACGGCCTCGGGGAGAACGCCACTGACTTTCTGAACGCCATCCACCGTCGCAATCTCGTTAGTCCGACCTGGAAAGATGCCGAAAAGCTCGAATTTTTCGAGCTCAGCTTGAAGTCCGGGAGCTATGTGAAAAGCTGGTACAACAAGTTGGCCGCGACGGACAAGGACACCTTCCCCCACCTCGTCGTCGCATTCCAGAAGCAGTGGCCGGAGAAGGAGATGGCGGTACGGGAGAAAGGGGAGCTACAGGAGGAGCTCCTCAGCCTGAAGTTGCGGCCGGAGGAGATTGGAGTTCGCGTCGAGGAGGACGGCATAGAGGAGTGGGGACAAGTCCACTGGGCTGTCAAAGTCGCAGCCATTGCGGCGCGCATCGAGGACGATGGCAGGTTAATCCCTCAGGTGCTCAAAAACATCCCCGACTCGCTCCTGCTGCGCTTAGGACCGAAGTGCAAGACCTGGGCGGAACTCGTCCAGACGATGAAGGACATTCCCTCGTCGGACGTCGCAGGCGTGCGGCGCCTCGAGGACCGGCTCGCGAGCATGGAGACCCTCATCAGTAACCTCCAGCGCGCACCGCCCCAGACGCCGACGCGCGGCCTCACCACCGCCTTCTCGAGTCTCGCAGCATCATCCCCTGTGAGGAACGACCCCAACCGCCGCCTCCTCTTTCCCCAAGCGTCGGCAGCCGCAGCGCCCGTGGCATGCAACTACCGCACCGACTCGGAGCGCCTTGTGATGATCCAGGCGGCGCCGGTCACCATCCAGCCGCGCACCCCAGCAGGACAGGCGACGTATGCGCGAGAAATCGCCACGTATGCGCAGAAGCACGGCACCCTCAGGCCGAGCGAGGAGCGGCCCTACCCGCTGACGCCAGGCACTGTCGCGGTGGGCTCCGGGGAATGCCACAAATGCGGCACAATGGGGCACTTCAGCGCGGGATGCTCCGCGACCGACAGCCTCCTCATCCTGGCCGTCGAAGTCCGCTGGCGCCAAATAGTGCAATCCATCCGCACCCGTGCTGCGCGCACTGCTGAGGCCATCCCCGTTTGCATTGTCGCTGACGCTGACGACAATGTCTTTGGCACCGCGGAGTACGACAACGCCGTCATCCAGGAGTACCTGCGCACCCAGGGAAAAGTGGAAGGGCCGTCCACCTGAGCGAGCATGGGATGGCCCGAGCACGAGAGGAGGGAGGAGAAGGGGTCCCCGAGCGCGCAGAGGAACCGCTCGGGGACGTAGTGCGCCAACCTCACGCGCATACCCTGGGTCGCGGGGAGGGAGCTTCACCGCCGGACGACGTGGCAGCGGTTATCCCAGATGCCCATGTACCTGTATACAATCAATCACACATCATTGACTTGTACAGCGTGGGCTCGCGTGAGAGGAAGAGGAAAAGCGTGCCATTTATTCAAAAAGTGCTGCTACGGACAGACAGTGGGGGGGAGATGGAGGTGGAGACGGTCGTCGATGACGGCGCCATGGCGGGTGTGCTGGACGTGGACGCATACGAGGCGGCGAGGCAAATCCTCGGCGAGCTCGCATGGTCACCACGCGTGCTACGCATGGCGAACGGGGAATTGGTGCCGTCGATGGGATCATGGACGGGGGAGGTAAACCTCGGTGGTGTGGCGAGGCGCGGCACGCTGGAGATCTTCCCGAGTGGCGGCGCATGGACGATGCTCCTCGGGAAGCCTCTGCTCGAAGTGTTCGGTGCCTGGCACGGATACGAAGAGGACGTAATCCTGCTGCGCGGAGAACGCGGAGAGATCGTGCGGGTCGCAAACACGCATGTGGGATCACAAGGGAAGGCGAGCCCCGTCATGACAATGATGGTGGCCGCAACACGCGCAACCATCTCGGGAGGTAGTCGCGCACCTCCCGCGAGGCAAGCACCACCCATAGCGGATTCCGCGGCCGTAGAACGGATTGACCAGCCCGGGCCCACAGATGTCAGTGCGCCGGAGGCGGGAAATGAAGTCAGCGCACGCACCAGCAACTGGTGGCGAGCAGGGGGTCCGAGAATGGCCAGCATCATGGCTACGCGCGAGACCATCATGGGGGGAGACGACGCACCCCCCACGAGGCAAGTACCCGAGCCCGTTTCACTCCTTCCTGGAAACCCGGATGAGCACCCAGTTACAGGAGAAGAAAAAGCCCCAGCGGACGACTTACCGGCACGGACAGCAAGCGAAACCAAAGCCCGAGAAGCGCAGACATCTGTGGGCAGACACGTGAAGCGGCAGCGCAGCGGTCGCCGCGAAAGAGAGCGGAAAAGTGCGGTTGCGCGAGATTCGGCGGCCCGGAAACAAGGTGTCACACCGAGCGGAGATTTGGCCGGGGCGGTGGGTGTCGGAGCGGAAAAGGAGGGGGGATGTAGTGCGCAGAACAGGGGCGCAAGGGTCGGATCGAGCGCTCAGTGGAGGAGGGTGATCGCGGTGCGGAGGGAGGAGAGGCGGCGGAATGGGGAGGAGCTGGAGCGGGTCGAGGCGGCGGCGCAGAGGCGAGGGCGTGGTTGACGGTGCTGGTGGGGAAGAGCGGCGCAGCAGGGAGGAAGTGGACGAAGGAGGAGAAGACCGCGTGGAGGAGGATGAGGGCTCTGGGAAGCGACGGTCACGTGCCATCACGCGCGACAAACTCAGAGGGGGATTCGCGAACCCCCTCGAGGGAAGTCCCGCCCCACATCGACCTCATCGCGTTCAACGTTACTGACACCCTTGGTCGCAGGAAACCACGTCGTGCATACAAGCCCGAGGACCACAGCAGGAAATGGCCGAAAGCATTCCGAATTAAAACACCTGAAGAGGATTTGGCGGAGTCAATGGCTCCACGTGCGCACCGCTCTGGAGGGGATTCGCGAACCCCTCTCAGGGGAGTAAAGCCAGCTTGGAAACCGAAGCAGAAGCCACGTATTGACCAATATATTGACAGCCGCTTACCGCATCTCCGCGACGGAGTACCGAACCTCGGCGAGCCAGCCCAAAACTGGGCCGACATCTGGCACCTTGACGAGGATGCAGGCGACTCCCAGGACGATCCTGGCGTCGAGCAGCTGGAGTCTGCAGGCTCCACGGACCGCACGCTCTTCACGCGGAAGACAAATCCGCGTGATGCTCGCAGGATGGCAGAGGTCAAGCGGCGGATCACCGTCGGCAAGGACCTCACGCCAGATGAGCGGCAGCAGGTCGACATGCTCCTCGACGAGTTCGTGGACGTGTTCGGCTTGTCCATGAGCGAGGTCCACGCGATTCCGGGAGCGGAGCACCGGCTTGACGTACCCGCAGGCGCAACCTTTAAAACGAAGGTTAACCAACGACCCCTTAGCCCCCTGCAGCGTATTTTCTTCAATAAAGTCATCGATGAGATGCTCGATGCCGGCGTGATTCGCCCCATCAATCCGGCGGACGTCAAATGCTGCGGCTCCACCACGCTCGCGCAGAAAGCCCATAGCGGGGAAGGATTGACGATCGAAGAGCTGCAACGCCGCATCGACGACCAGTGCGTCGCGAGCGGCTTCGAGACTGCATTCCACACGCAATTCGAAGGTACACCCACCGTAGCGAAGGCCGCTGACGCGCCCACAGAGCAGAAGTGGCGCGTATGTCAGAGCTTCAAAGCTCTGAACGACATGACGAAGGTCGCACCAGTCCCGCAAGGCGACATCCGCGCGAAGCAACAGCGGCTCAGCGGTCACCGCTGGGTGCACACCTTCGACTTTGCATCCGGGTTCTATGTGTGCGCTATCCGAGAGGAGGACCAGCCATATATTTGCTTCTACATGGAGGGCCGCAGTTACTTTTGCTACCAACGGATGCCGTTCGGGCTCACCGGTGCGCCATCGACTTTTGGCAACATGACGGCCACCGAGCTCGGGGACCTCGTGGGTAGCCTCTTCGAACTATTCGTCGATGATGGCGGCATGGCAGCGGACAATTTCAGTGATTCACTAGCTGATCTGCGAGTTTTATTCACCAGGTGCCGAGAGCGCAAGCTAACGCTTTCCGCGGCGAAGTCCCAGTTCTTCGTCACCGAGGCCATGTTCGCGGGCGGACGCATCGGGCCCGACGGCATCAAACCTGACCTCACGAAGCTCACTGCGGTCGTAGACTGGGAGACGCCGCGAGATCTTCAAAATCTCGGGGCGTTTCTCGGGCTCACCGGCTACTTCCGGACTCTAATCAAAGGGTACGCGGGCATAGCGCAGCCCCTCACTGATCTCATACGCGCGGCGGAAGTCCCGCGTCGGAGAGGCAAAGGCACGTTCCGTCGCGCAATGAAGGCGCATGTGCTGGAGGCTGCGTGGGGAGCGAAGGAGCAGCACGCGTTCTTAGCTCTAAAAATTGCGCTGACGCAGGAGCCCGTACTCAAGGGCCCCATGTTTGATGGCCGGCCTTTCATCGTGACGACGGACGGCAGTAAATACGGCTTCGCGGGGATGCTCTCGCAGTGGCACGTCACAGTCGACGCCAACGGCAAAGAGACAAAGCGCCTTCACCCGGTTGGCTTCGCGTCGAAGCGGACGTCGGGGTCCGAGGAGCGGTATAAACCGTTCCTGCTCGAGTTCGCGGCGCTGAAATACAGCCTCGACAAGTTTTCGGATTTTATTTGGGGATTCCCGGTAGAACTCGAGACCGACTGTCAGGCTCTTCGCGACCACTTACTCAACGACCGGCTCAACGCGACGCACGCACGCTGGCGGGAGGTGGTCACAGACCATCAGATCATCGATGTTTGCCACCGCCCTGGCAAAAGCAATGTCGTCGCCGACGGGCTCAGCCGCAAATTTGTTGGGGTCCTGCTGGTGAAGGGCGACGGGCATGAGTGGACAGTCTGTGAAGACTGGGAGGCACGCACCGGTTTGACACACGCATTCTTCCACATCGCTGAAGCGACGCAATATTCTGATCTGCTCGACAGATTTAAGGACGAGAACGTCTTTAAAGAAGTCATCGCGGCGCTACTCAAACTCGACCACGGCTCCTCTCCACGCGAGCGCAAGCGCGCTCGACACCGCGCGCTCGACTACTGCATCGAGGACGGCAAGCTATGGAAGCTTGGGCCGAAATCGGTGCGCGCGCGCACCAAGGTTGAGTGCGTCACAAAGCTCGAGGCGGTGGAGCTCGCACGTAGCTCCCACGAGCGCAACGGGCATTTCCACCGTGACATGATCAAGGTGCAGCTGCTCAACCGAATCTACAGCCCCGCGCTCGACCAGTCAATCGTGACAGCGATAAACGAGTGCGGGCGCTGCAAGAACTTTGGTGCGCAGCACGTTAT
Organism: Mycena latifolia; assembly: GCA_029289555.1. NCBI lineage: Eukaryota > Fungi > Basidiomycota > Agaricomycetes > Agaricales > Mycenaceae > Mycena > Mycena latifolia. The sequence goes on from JARJLE010000196.1 coordinate 14,374, forward strand.
CTCGCTCCTCGAACCAATAACGCGACGCCACCCGTTCGAACTCATGGTGGGCGACACGCTCTCCATGCCGCGCGGGAAGGGGGGCTTTCACAAGCTTTCCCTCAACATGGACGTCTATGCACAGCGACTATGGGTCCGACCGCTAACCTCTGCAACGTCCGGTGACTCGACAGTTAAGACGCTGCACGAGATCTGGGGGAAATTTCGACGCCCCGAGAGCTACATGTGCGACGGCGGCTCCGAATTTGACAACTGGCAGCTGGAGAAATTGTGCGAAGATTTGGGCATCGACCTCCACATCGTGCCGAAATATTTGCCGTGGGTGAATGGCCTCCTGGAGGGCATGAACTCGAAGCTCCTCGGGTGGCTGAAGCGCCTGTGCGCGCCAAACCTCGGGGAGGACGACTACGAGAAGATGAACTGGGAGGACTTGCCGGAGAGTTGGCCAGACCATCTCGAGGCCGCAGTTTTCGCGTTGAACAATCGTATTTTGCCAGCACTGAAATTTTCCCCAGATGAGCTCCTTTTCGGGATGGTCATCAACACCGCACGCACACCGATCGAGGAGGCCACGCTTCCCGTCGACGAAAATGACGCCGGATTACAGATGGCGTACATGGGCCAGCTTCGGCTGGACGGGTACGCCGAAATCGTCGACCATGTCGTGTGACGCAAGGCCCAATTCGACAAGAAGGTTCTGGCGCGCGCACCCAAAGAGGTTATATTCAAGACAGGATCCTTGGTACAGGTTTACAACACGAAGTATGAGACGGGCGCGACATTCCTCGTCGAGCGAAAGATGGTGCCGATGTGGTCGGCACCCCGGCGCATCACCAACCGCTCGCGAAACTCGTACAAGCTGGAGACACTCGAGGGCCTGCCGCTGGGTGGCAGGTGGAGCTCGAGGCTACTGCGCCAGTTCGTCCTGAGGAGAAGCATGCTACTGCACCAGTTGCAGGAGGAGTGGGCCATGGGGCTCGAGGAGTTGAGGATAGAGGACAAGGGGGACGATGAAGACACGTCCGAGTCGGGCGGGGACGAGTAGGCGGCACGACGAGGGCGCCATGTCCATTTGGTGGGGGGCACATGTGGCAGTGCACTTGGGCACTCCCCATCGGGCGCGACAGCCGAGCAGACAGCAGACAGGGCGCAGGCGTAGACAGCGAGCACGGAAAATCATCATCATCCCTTGCTTCCTGCCACTTCGTGCAGCGCTGAGCGACGTTCCTGCAGACCTCCGCAGGATCTACCGGAGACTACGTCTCCACCGCCCTCTGCCTTCACATCGGCACCATGCTCAAGCAGCCAGTGCACGATGTCGATATGGCCTCCCAAACAGGCGGCCTGGAGTGCATTGCCACTCTGCTTGCCCGGTGCGTTAACTTCAGCACCCTGCTCAAGCAGAATACGGACAATCTCGGAGTGTCCCCGCCGGCATGCAATCTGTAGCGCACTACCGAAATCTCCGCACTGTGCATTCACCTCTGCCCCATGCTCGAGCAAGAGGCGCACAAGGGAAATTTGTCCGTGGTTGCAGGCTGCCTGCAATGGGGTGGCATAGCTACTACCCCCCCTGCGCATTGATGTTCACCTCAGCACCCCGCTGTAGCAGGAGCAGTGCAATCTCAGTGTGATTATCCTCACAGGCTGCCTGCAGCGCACTGCCATGGTATCCACCCTCCGCGTTCACATCAGCACCCCGGTTGAGCAGCGCACACACAGTCTCGGCATGCCCGGCCTCTGATGCCAATTGGAGAGCATTGCCATAGAGGCCGCCCTGCATGTTCAGATCGGCACCATGATCGAGCAGCAGGTGTACCAGGTCGACATGCCCACGCTTGGAGGCGGCTTGGAGGGCATTATGGTACCTTCCGCCCTCTATGTTCACCTTGGCACCCTGCTCGAGCAACTGGCGGACGATTTCGGTGTGTCCACGATAGCATGCCACCTGTAGGGCATTGTGATATAATCCACCCTTGGTGGCCTGTTTGAGCAACTCGCATACGGCCTGGCAGACGCCGAAGCACGCGGCTACATACAAGGGAGGAAGGATGGGCCTTCCTGACCGATATTCCTGGGGATTTACTCGGGAATTATCAATAGCAAGCACACGGCATAATGTGGTGTATTGCGGGCTGTTGGGCTGAAGAAGTCCCAGGACAGCCTGAATCAGTGGCTGAGGATTGTTGCGGTGCTCAATGTTCCTTGCGCCATCCGCGGTCTCTGATTGGGAGGATACTGGCATTCGCTGCATTGAAGGAATGTATCAAATGAGCTTACAGAAAATCATAAATCATATTAAACTCACCTTCATGAGCAGACAAAGAAGATTCATGAGAGCGGAGAATAGTACCAAGTTCAACCAATATGACACAGAAACCACAGAAACCACATTGGGCTTCTGCGGCTCTGCTTCCCAGCCCTGGGCCAGACCAATTTCATCGCAGCGGTTGACATGGAATGCCCAGTTCTCCAGAGCATAGACCACGAGAGGATATTGATAAAGGTCAACATCAGTGATGAGGGGATGGGAAGAGCTGCAGAGATATGCAATACATGTTCGCGCAATGAACTCGTGCGCTGTTGGCTCTGAGATCTTGAGATCACCACTGAGGCCCATGGAGTGCTTGACAGAGAGGAAGTATTCTTTGACAGAGGCATGGGCGAGCTTGACCATGATATGGCCCTTTTGATCTGTTGACTCCACCACAAAGCCCGCACATGCCTGCAGCAGGGCCTTGGGTGCCATCCGCTCGGCCAGGTTGAAGCGTAGTGGTTCCTTCTTAAAATCGAACGCCAGTGCATCAATGATCTCGACGAGTTCGATTGGGCGCTTCGAGAATATAAACCAGTTCATCGCGTGGAAAACAGCGGAAACCATGTCGGGATTCTTGATTTTGTGCAGAATGCGGTCGTAGATGGTCTCGAGCGAAGTTGGCATGTCTGCCAATGCTTTGGTAATTTGTGATTCTCTCCCATCGCAGTCATGAAGTTGCTCGAGCTGCAGAGAGACAAGACGAAACCTTGGAATTTTAATGAGGGATGGGACGTGAGACAAGCTAGTTGAACTTACATCCCACCACTTCGCTCCAGTAGCCCAGCCTTAATCTGTGCTTTCCGCTCGGGGGTCCAGTCAACATCCAGGTCTGCCATGATCTCGGTCACATATGATTCAATATCTTGATCCACACAGCCCTCGAGGGATACTGAAACAGCGTGTGCCATACAAGGAACCTCCGGTCTACCAGTCAAGAGCAGATGGAAGTTCGACAGCTGGGCATCTACGATCTGGGTGATTGACTTGAGAAGTTTACCACGTTCAGAGCACTCGTCTAGGGCATCAATGACAATGTAGACTGGCTGTGTGAATTCCCTAAGAATGGGGATCAAGGCCTCCGAAATCAGTGCAGAAACAGTCGGAAGCTGTTGACCACGGGCATAGGAGCTCCAAAGTGCAGCTAGTGTTGTGTCGGGCATGGGTGTTTGAACTGAGAGTTGTGTGATTAAGGAGCACAAAAGCTGTGTGACAGTCTGCTGTCCAGAATTGTTTGTGTCAAAGTAGAAGAATGCAATTGGCTCTGCTCTGCTGCGAAGGGTGTTGATGATAGTTGAGCTATATTGAGACCGGTGATTATCGATGTGAAAGATAGGGATGGAAGGTGGAAATACCTGAGGATGGTCTTCCCGGAGCCCGCTAGAAGAAGCAGATGAGTGAACACTCAGAGGTCTGCAACAGAGAAGCTGACATATTCCATGGAGCCAGAGCAATGAATGTGGGGCATAAATCCACTCTCGGTATTCTGCACGGTCAAACAACCATAATCCAGTCTTCTCGTGACGTTTCTCGGCAGCGTCTCGCAGACTGAGAGCTACGTTCGCAGGCTGAAGCCACTTCTCCAGTTTAGCGCGTGTATTCTCGTCGATGAGCGCTTGTCTAGCATTCGATGAGAAAAGGCTTTGCATGGTTCAAATAACCCACATCTTTGTATTCAGGGCATCTTGGCCACTGGAAAGCGCGATCAGACGTGCGACCTTCATCGTGGCTCACATTAGTACTTGAATAGGCAATCACACGAGAACGCTGACACTAAACACCTCGCGGAATGCATTGATTCGTCGATCGATGCCATCCGCAATGCCCGCGAAGTCTCCGTGTGCCCAAACTCGCTTGACAAAGCTTTTGGATGTCCAGTCCTCCAAGATAACACATGTTTCGTCCAGCACACTGCATCAAATTAATACCCCGACGGGCATTGAGATCGATGCCTCACGTTTGGTACCTCTGCAAGTCGTCGTGCAAACGGCTCGCAGCAGTGATCCGCTTCTGCGCTTCCAGGTCATGCAAACCTTGGGTGACAGTGCGCGAGACCTCCCCAATGTTGCTGAGAAGATCATCTGCACGCTTCTTGTTGTCGCCCATTGCCTGTCGAGAAAAGAATGCTTGAGCTTGTGTGCAAGAATAGTGATGAAAGGGGCGGACCTTTTGGATGTCGATGAGTTTCTGAATGCAGCCTGTGATCGTATTGAGGTATGGGACATTCTCCGTCACGTCGCTCAGCAGCCCAAGGATCTTGAGAGCAACTTCGAGGGTTGTACTGGCCGTATCCATAGCTGAATTAATCGCCGGTGGGGAGCTGGTTTGTCCGTTCTTGCGACGCATCGTATGAGGGGAATTATGTGGGGATGAGAGAGAGCGGTCAGACATGGCAGGGCTACACTGCCAATCAGACATAAGCATCAGAGTTAAACTTAGAATGACTTGATAAATTCACAACAGCCATGCAGCAATGCTCAATGCTGTCCCCAGCGCTTTTGCCCCATGCTCGCGCTTGATATTTTCGATCCAACACAGCCGAGACAAGCAGACGTAGATACTTAACAAAAACAACGATGGAAGCATCATTGAGGTGAGAGAACGGACACATGGTAGGCTGTGACGCGTCCACAAGGTCATACAACGTCGTGGAATGATGTGCCTTATACAATTGACACGCGATTCACGACTCAAATTTCTTCACATGCCGGTGAGTTTAATCATCTGTATTCTGAGAAAGGCTCTGTATGATTCTAGACTACACGAGGGACTCACTTGGAGGCTCGCAAATACGCTATACGATACAAGGGGAGGAAGTGTAGTCTGTGAAGGAAGTATTGAGGCTTTGAGATCACAATTGAAGACCATCGTCTGAGCGTTGACGGGCATGTTGTTGAGTTGAACAGAAGCTCATATCTCATTTGGTGCACTCACGTAATGTCTTGCCCACAAATATGCGGCCGGAGACGCGTCCAACCGTGCGAGTCAAGGAATTGAATACCCCGATCTCCTTCCAGCCCTCCTCACCAACCATCCTGTCGAGCGAATCATTGATTTCCTTGGTCTGCTCGCGGTTCATGATGCCGGTGGTGCGTGCAAGTTCAGGCTTGATAAGGAGCTCGATCTGATCGCCAGGTCAGTATTATCCAGCGCGCCAGAACTTTACGGTGACCGACCGTGTCGTTCGCGAGAATTCCGTGGTGTTCCACAGTGTAAGTACTTGAATTGAACCAAGAATAAAACAGGTTCGCCAGCACCGAGTGAAAGGCGCGCGCGAACACGATCCGTTGTCGTAAGTGAAGGACCGCATCAGCAAATGGTTTGATGGTTCGCCGGAGGAATCAGTGAGGATTTTGAAGAGACATAATCGTAGGCTGAGCGATGTGGTATGGAAATCCAGAGTAGTGCTGCCGCGAGGTGAAGGTACGCCGAGGTGATTTCCAGCTCGCCTCCGACTGTTACCATGTATAGCAACTCGAGCTGATGCCATGATGGGAACTCAGCTCGGCTCGAGCTACCTCAAGCTCCACTGATGCGTTTCCCATAACAGTGCTTGAGGTCTTTCAGCGCTCCCTCTACTTCAAGAGCTTTTCTGTGGATATAAAAGTTCGATTTTTTGTATAGCAGACGTTGAGGGACCTACTATTGCGTTGTCAAGGAAGATCAAGGTGATGTCATCGGTTTGCGCCTTCTGCCGAGGGTAGAAAATGTACAGAAAATAGGGTTTATTAGGAGTGTTGGAATGTACCAGATTGTGCTGTAAATTTACCAACTTGCGCCCTCAGATGAAAAGGAATTTTCCTCAGTGATCTTCTCCCCAAAACGAAGACTTTCGGCTGTGCTCGCCTTGTGTCCGCTTCGAGTGGATTTGGGGTATTCTGGCTGGTTTCTTCATTTTTTTTTTAGGCGGGGGAAAGCCAGTGGGGTCTCTCATCATGCCCTACACCAATTCTCCTCAGTCATGAATTTGTTTCCGGTTTGCAGAGTCCTCATCGACTCCATGTGGAGTCAGTGTCAAGTATCCTCGAAAGCTCTGGTGTATTCAAATGCAAATGCCTTATTATTCTGTACCTCCCGAAGTGAGGGACGTCGTAAAGCGAAGAAAATCGGGTTGAACATGTGTCAATGCTAGCATTTTTATTCCTACTTGGATTGGTTTAAAGAACATGAATGTGTCGGAACCACTGAATATGGTAGGAATCCTACCATACGTAGGATGTATGATCATTTATCCGCAGTGTGCGAACTGAAGGAATCATGGTTACTTTCAGCTTGGCTGCTCACGGCAAGGTCGGCCATCACTCGTGATGAGGACCTGGATAGTTCACCTCGCTTTACATGCGGAGTTGCGGGGGCGGATATGTAGCAGTGTACATCTCTTGTCCGTGTAATTCAAGTGTAATCAGTAATTCCCATCGAAGACCGACTCACATCAATTGAATCAAAGGTGTTGGATTATCCGTTTTTTAATGGTTACCTCCTCGTTCGTTGGTGTATATTTTGGCTTTAACTCCATGCATCTTTAACTCCACTTTTCTCCTCGCTCTTTCGTCCTATCTCCGCCTCTGTGTGAGTTCCACATGCCGCATTTGTCTCACAGCGGTTCCCCCACTGGCTCCGTAGTTCAAAAGGTGTACATCCACAAGCTACGCAGTTGACCTTTTCATAGCAGTTTCCGCAGATACGCACTTTTTCGCAGTCTGATTTATCATCTTCAAAGCTGTGGGCAGAACCAAGGCAGAACATCTCTGCTGATATTTCCCGCGTATAGATAAAGCCCCGTTGGTCGACGCAGTGAACATTTCACTCCCTCAAAATTCATTTCGCTTTCGAAATGCTTGCCTTGCTGGAACTCCTAAATTCATCCACTGGACATCAATTACCATTTTCAATACACGTCTTCGGCCGTAATTATGTAGCGCAAAGTTGAGGACGACATGGGGCTGTCCCGTGTAATTTTTGGGGCCAATTCAGTCCAGAGGTCGGTGAGATATGGCTAATTCTTTATTTCCCATGTAAAAATGACTATCGGTGAGCTAGAGACAGTAGAAAAGAAGATATACTTAAATCGCTCTGAGACGATGCTTCTAGCATCCATAATTCATACCTCCAAACATATCAACCCAATTGGTCAAGGTTTGGGCTTGCTAGCCTTGATTTATCGTGGAAAAGGGCCCGACTGTCATGCTAACTAAAATAAGATATTTTCAGTATTCTGGCTCTGTAATTAATTGCGGATGAATTAGTAGAGCAGATCTAGCTACTTTTGATCTGAATCGTACAGAAGCCGAGCGTGCTAGAAGGAATTCTTTCGGAACTATAAAAAATAGGCCAAATCGGGAAATTTTTCGCCGCGCCTTCGGTTCCGACATTAGCTGTAAGATTAGTAAAGAAATTTTGGCCTCATATGCCGGAGTGAAGCGATGGCAAGTCTTCTCTGCATTGTTCTTCCTCTCGTCGGCCTTCACGCCTTTTGTTTGCTACCCCATTTCAACCGACCCTACTACGTTTGATTCCCCATTGGTATGGCCATGCACTGCGGCGTACCTATCAGTAAGCCAGCAGTATAGCAGAAGGCCACATTCACCTCTTTTTGTCGCATTCGTCCTTCGAGCTGCTACGACCTCGTGCTTGATCAGGTGTGTCCTACAGCTGACCAATCTGTAGTTTCCTCCGCTGGGAGATGCAGTTTCGCAGCTGAGCATGATACCGCCGTGGTGCACAGCACATCCTCACTACGCCGCAAGCAACCGTTCAATCGGCGGCCGAGGATTTTCCTTACATAAAGAAGCCATATTCTCCATCCTCGACTGTGCTCACTGCCCGTTGTGCTCCCTCCGCAAATTTCCTCAATCCGCTTCGCTCTACGCTGCCTTCTTGCTGCTCCATCAACTCTGTTCAACAAGCTTCTCCGGCTCTACCATCAACAGAAAATAAAATAGCTAGAAATTTAGAAAGGTTGCAAGGAGTACTCCTTGCGTATTCCTCTCTTTGGCTTTTCTTTGTGCAGAGCAAGACCGTGCCGTTCGTGCGTTAAATTGCGAGGTTCGGCATCGGAGTATTCCTTAAATGATTAGACTTTTTACCATGGCTGCGTTTATTTGTCGCAGCAATACAGCACAGTGGCCGAAGTCGTGACTGCATTTCCGTGATCTGCTCCAGGGCGGCCTTCTCCGGGTCCACGCTTTCTCCCCTGAGATTGAATCCAAAATATTTCCCCGCAGTTCGATGACCGGATTTCCACGGCGCGTCGTGAGATGTCGGTACGTCCTCCCTGCGACTTCCTCTAGTCTGCCAATCAACATTCGCGCGCTCAATTACTTCATTGATGGCCTGCCTGCTTACGATTCCCACAGGCCAGCGGGAAAAAAACGCGACAGGTAGGTTGATTCTTGGTACTCCCAGTGGCAATCGATACTCTTGTGCAGTATGTCTGTACAGCATGGGAATGGCTTAAAGGATGGAGAATGCTTGATTATTCTCTCGCTAATATTTCGGGATCCAGTCTCATCGTGCTGCATTTTTGCATGCCGTGTTTGTCCATGATTGGCACCACAACGCGTCCGCGTATCTGCAACGTGCACCCCACCTTGCCTCCACCTGCACTCGCCATACCACCTCCGAGTCACCGCGTCCGCGCCGCAATCGCGCTTCCTGCCCGTCTGCCCACACCGCCGTCCAGCGCGTATCTCACCAACACGCTCGGCAACGTGCCAGTGTCCGCCCTTAAGGCCTTAAATCGAGGTTCAAGAACCCTTAAGGCCTTATTAAGGGCAAGGGCTTAAATATAAGGGTAGTTTAAGGGCTTAAATAAATAGATTTTCCCACGCCCCAGGCACCACCGAAATCCCAGTAAAATACAATCGGAACTCGTCAGAGTCAATTTTGACAGCGCCATGCATCGTCCGGGACCGCCCTCTGCAGCCTCCGTCAGTGCTTGCAGTAAAACCTCCTCCTCCAGAGTCTTTAAATGCCTAGGAGCCTTTCACCACGCCGGTCGTAGTCGCTCCAACGCTGTCCAGCTGGTGGGACACACAAGCCTTGCAGTATGTGCGATACATGGTAGATTTTGCAGATTCTTGGGCCAGAAATAATCCTTTAGAGACATGTCCGACAACGTGCAATGGCAGAGGAATAATGATAATAATAATACCAGTACACGTGATAGCTTAAGGCCTTTAAAACTTAGCTGAAAATCCCAAGAGGTGATTGATCTCTGGATCATGGACTACTTCCCACGACCCCTCCCCCCCCCCCAGAAAAGGCAACCCGCATCAATTCCATCAACGGCTCATCCAAGTCAGTTATGTTGCATTGCTGCGCTCCTCAACGTGTCGCGCACTCACTGTGTCCCAATATGCTCTGAATGCTTAGTAGCCTTACTTCTGAACTCATTTTGAAACATAAACTGCATATGGTGCATATGATCTATTTACATAATCTAGTTACTTTCGTCAGTTTTTTTCGTAGAACATAGGTTTCTATGCTGCATCCACTTTGATATGTGCTTGAAATCCACATTGACAGTGCAGTCTTGGTCCTGGATAAAATTTTGAGCGCTCGGCATGATGGTGGTAAGAGACAAGGATATGTGCTTGGCATTGATGTCAATCGCATTGGTGGATCTAGTATCACAGCTATCGCCGAATGCGATACGGATGGGGATGGGCGACACCAAACTTGCTCCCGAGGACCTACAGCCGCTTGAAAAGGGGGAAAAAAGGATTTTAAAAAAATTGTCTTAAACATGCTTTTGAGTGGTCCTGCAGCTTTTTCCAAAAAGTGAAATAAGGACCTCGAGACCCCCCCCCCCTCCCCTCTTACCTAATGTCTCGGCATTCTCCGGCGGGTACCCCTTGGGTGCCTTTGGAACCACCTGGGCTTCTGTGTTGTCGTGACTAGGGGCGGTTCGGAGTCATATTAATCATGGACAACGCACGAGGGCTTATGCGGTATTAATCACTTGAACAATTGTCTCTTCTAGTTATTTGTCTCTTCTCATCTCTGGCTTGCTGTGCGATGTGATCAGACTGCTTTCTGAGCTGAACATGCTAATTATTTCGAAGGTACTAATGCTTCCACTTCAAATTTATGATAAATCGAATGCCGAAGTGATCTTTTATTTGAGCTATTCAGTCATCATTCAAGCCATTCTTCAAAGGCCCAAGTGTTGGTTTTATCTTGTGAACCAAGTGAGATATCACTCCTGGCTGTTAGGCCATTGGTTACAAGCTCATGAGGAGCTCTACTGTAGGTACTGTATTTATACTAAAATCCTATTTTTCCTGTATGTTCCGGCATGTTCCCTCCGATTCCATATCAGTCATCTTTTAGTCAGCACCTCGGCCATGTCTCGGGCTTGTGCTGGATTGCCAATCTCCAACACCAAGCCATTTTGCGCCAGCCACCCAAGCCTAAGCCCGAGTGTGATTGGGATATTAATGAGAATCCCATAAGTGTTGCATTTCTTCTTGTTGTAGATTACTGAGCCTGCAGTGCAATTCGTTCACACCATGCACCTCACATTTACTTCGGGGAATGAGAATTACTTGTAATATTTTCGCCATACCAGGCACAAGCCATTTGGCCGGCTTGTGGCACGTGACCCAAGCCATTCCGCACACCAAGCCCAAGCCAATCCTGCATCGCTGAAGCCGGCTGTTACCCAGTAAATTCAACTCGGGCACTATTTGTGAGCATTAAATGGCAGGTATCGTGCCTAGTAATGACGTAAAATAGCACATTGAATAACTTCAACCAAGAAGTCAATTGAAGCCCGAGCTTGCAGAAATTACAGAAGGTACTGACAACATTTTCCTCGTCATCGGAACCATTCATGATGCCCTTGGTGGGCCTCGCTCAAATATTTCAGCTGCGAACAAGGCTGCGAATTGGTTCTTCATATCACTCCACTTAGTTGAAACTAATGCTTAATTACCACCATGCCTCCCAATACATCTTGGCTGACTCTACTGCTGTACAGAGTGGCATCAAGTCTTACCATTATGAACACAGGGTGCTGCGCGACAAGTTCAACATGTGCATTATTCCGAAACTTTTCCCCGGGCCAAGTGCTCAGGAATCAAGGACCCAATTGCAAATATATGCCGGTTCAGCATTTGGGAAGTAAGTTTCGTTATTCTATAGGCATAAAGCTAGGGTCCAATACCACAGGGATATATCTAGACCAACAAGCCACGAGTTTTCTGTGTAATCCACTCGATAGCCCATCGTTGATCCCGCGGACCGACGGATGACCACTTTGCCAAGGAACATCTGGGAATCCAATGGCACCAAGCTCAAGGGGAGACTGAGAGGATGCTACTACGACCTGGAGAATAAAGGTATAAGCCACCATGAGCGCACAATGCGGTCAAGCCACTACTTTTATTTGGGTGATGCCAAGCCAGCTAAATGGCTTGCAAGCCATTCTGCCGGGCTTGGGCTTGGGCTGCCACCAAAATCCAAGCCCAAGCCGAAACAAGCCATTCCGCGCAGGCGCAAGCCATTCGGCCAAGCCAAAAATGACACTCTCCTCACTGACATCCCCGCGATCAACTTCCTCTCGCTCCTGCACCCCGCGTCATCCCCCCGTACGCTGCATTCGTCGCGCGCATCATCAAGCACGCGGATCAGCAGGCGCGCATCTTCTTGCTGCAGAAGCTCACGGTGCGTCTCTCCTCCCTTCCTCGCTTGAGTGCCCGCGGCGGACGATGTCGTGGCGGGTGGCGGGCCCGGAAGAGCGCACGCGGTGGGAGATGATGATGCCGAGTGTGCCTTGCTCTTTTCTTTCGGTGGGGGGACGCGTAGACTGATATGCAGCGCCGTCTCGAAGCGACAGCGGGGCCTGAGGAGTGACGCAAGATCGTCGCGTGCATGCGGTGCGTCTCCCCTTCCTCATTCCTCCCCTCTCTCATGCGCTGACGCGACGCTGCAGGGGCCGCGTGGTGGACCTCGCGACGACCTGCTACGGGTGCCACGTGCTGCGGAAGGCACGCGACTGCGCGGCGGAGGACCGGTTGCTCATCATCAGGGCGACCCCGCGCAGACACTCGTTAACAAGCACACGTCGCATGTCTGGGCGATGGCTGGACGCGCCGAGCGACCTCCATCTGATACTCTTCCACTCCTGAGAATCGCTACCCGTTGCAGTGTCTACTTGGACTGAACTCAACAATGTATTAGCATCCGTGGGACAAAAATAAGTGTGGGAGATGCCACGATGCCTAACGCGGCCAAGAAAGCCCTCTTCTTGGCTCTTCCCATCATCACGACTTTAGCCATTCCATGGCACGCTTACGCCATGCTTCTACGCCCGATTCCATGTGAGCCACCGCACAATCCCAGCCTTGTGAAAAGTGACTCCACTCTGCTTTGTAGCGACTACATTGAGCGATTCGTCTCTTCAAGCGCTTCTCAGAGCCTTCTCTTTCGGGCGTCCCTGTGGGCTTCGACGCTATCCGAGGAACCGCCCTCACGGTAGAGGCGACGACGTCCTTGCGGTCAATACGACTGAGTCCATTTCTACGTGTAATGTTACTACCTACTGGCATCGTCGATTTTGGTCTCAGGGGAGGACAGGTCACCATATTAAGGCTACATACACCATTTTATACTCATCATCTACTATCACTCAAGTGATTAGAATACAGGCGTCCCATTCGGCGTCCATGGCGCCCTAGAAATTGTCACTCCACCCGAGATCTCGAGAAGGTCACTCCCTTACGGCATCAAGTCGTCAGACTCGCAGATCCCATAACGCTTTAGAGTCCGCTTTACTAACCTTGCCGTTGAACATGAACGTCGCGTCGGCCTCCTCGGTCGGCGTCGCGCGGGTCTGAGCGATAGTCGCGACCAGGACGGCGAGGACAGCGACGATGAATTTCATGCTGCTGGATGACGGGTATGTTAGTCTGGAGCAATCGGTGTGCAAGGATGCAGACGCGCCTTGCAACTGCGTGGGCTTCGGGTCCACGGTATGGGGGGGTGATCAATCACCCCACGCTGATCAGCGATAGGTCGCATCGTTAAAACACCGCCAGTTAGCGACCTGTTTTCATGCATCATCTCACCATTCAGCTAAGGGTCTCCCTGGGCAGAGGGTGGTGCTTCTGTTGCTGCCAAGCGCATCAGCTGCGTGTTTGCCTATGTTTGTTGCGATTACCCGCATTAAGCCAGCGATGCCAAACACATGCTCGACGTCGCCGGCGACGACAAGCAGAACCAAATCACATAAATTGCATTAAAATCTTACAAAAAATACAGAAATACCGGACGATAAGGGCGAGTCTATGGAAAGTATTGCCTAGTCCAAACGCGCCCCATGTACCCGAGAATCGTCAAAAAGAAAAACATTCAGAGCTGCTACGCTCGCTTTCGCGCTCAGCAGCGCCGAGCGAGCGTAAGCGGCACCTGGTGCTCAGTATAATCATAGAGGAATAGTTATGTGCGGCGGGTTGGCGCACGGTCCCTGCCTGCACACCGCTGATAAAGAAGGAAGCCGGCAAACATCGCAGAACGACTGCGACCACCAACCGTGCCGCCAGCGATTCGGGCGCTTCATTTCGTCGCAGTGTGGTGGTAGGCGTGGTCGGTGGAGGCGGTTGCGTGCGTCTACATGGGGAGCCCCTAATTGCACCAGTCGCAAAGCAACGCAGGGGCGTGGGGACACAGCGGGGGACATGGCCTGGACCCCGGCAGTGTAGGTCCATGCAGACGCGCCTCTATCGGCACTCCTGGCCGATGCCCCGCAGCTAACCCGCTCCGTGCACGCGGCACTCGCAGTGTGAGCACCAATGCGAACTAAAGCGCAGACTCCATGCCTTACAGTCGAGGGACCGCCACCGCGCCATCTGGCAGCGGGAGCATGGCGTTACAAGCGACATGGGGTCGCTCGTCAGCGCCGCCACGTTCACCGCTGGCGTTGGGGTGCCCAGCAAGGCCTCTGGATCGCTGTGACCGCCCCACGCATCCGCGCCTGGCGAGATCCGCTTGTATCCCAACGACGCCGAGGAAAGCCGCGGCAGAGCCACCGCGGGGCGCTACCCTGAGGATGGGTGAAAGGCTCAATATAGCTGCACATAACATCCAAATAATAGCTTGGAAGCTATTTCAGAAGCTAAGTTCAAAGCCGGGGTTGTAGGGTGTAACGGACGCACCAGTGACTGTGAGCACATATCCCTCCTCGGTTCTGCTCTCAGCGAAGGATTGTGGAAGGGGCTAAGAATGCGTGGGCGGATAAAAGCACGTAAGAGTATGGACCGAGATCCCTGACAGTGTCTCTACCGTTTGGAGTGTTTCCCAGAGCCAGAGAGGTCAATCGGGGTTCAACGACATCTGGACCATTATTGTAGGATTGACCAGATAAAAACTGAGAAAAAACTTACCAGAGACACCTTGTTACGACCTAGACGATGTACTTTCCGTGATATTATGATATGGACCCTAATAGAGCATGTATGAGTGATGTCGTTGGGTGGAAGTCGTCCGTAAGAGGAAGAGTCACGGTAGTGACCATGTCACATGGGACTATTTCTAATATCAGATACCACAAACTCGGGCTCGTTCAGTATTCCCCAGGCAGCTTGAACGTCAATCTCACCATCCCAGGATATTGATTCAGTAACCAAACTGAATTGTACCGAAAAATTGAAAGGATGTTGTCGAAAGTTGATCAGGCACCAAGAAAACGGCCGCGAGGGAACTAAAGACAGGGCTAGATTCAAATTCTGAGGCGGTAGATCATCTCAGGGAAGTGAACCGTTCGCGAAAATATCCAAGTTCATGCAAAAACAAGTGATCATTGGAAAAGTGCGCAAAGTATCGCTGTTCAAAACCATAAACCCAGTATAACACTAGCCCAGGTTCCGTTCTGTTCATTGTTCATTTGTCAAATTTAATTTTATCGGAGAAAATGCTCTATAATGTTCAAGGAAGCTTGCCTCTACTGTTTTTGCTGATTCCCGTTGCCTTAAGAGCATCAGAGAGTCCTGGAAAGACTAGTTTTGGCCACCCTGGAAGAAAATACACATTTGCGCGAGTAGGTGCCGCGAGTGTATTACACATCCTCTGGAGAATCAGAGGTGATGTGAATTGCTCCATAGGACCCTTTCCTCCGTCCGAAAAATATATATCAGGTCTCTAGATGCTGGACTTCAAGTATATACGCAAGTTACGATGCGGGACTGAATTCGGCCTGAACATATACTTGTCAGGAGTATGGAGTGCATGGAACGATGGAATTGAATGCAAGAGACTCGGATAGTTTCATTTATGGTTTTTATACTCATTTCATGTAGATAACTAGCTAACAGGGATAGAAAAGGCCTGGCATGGTCCGGAAGCGGGGGCCGGGAGCATCATTTTCTGAATAACGGTGAAGAGGTTACTCCAATAATAAAATTCGTACTCTGAATCATTTTCCCGGCATAAACGTCGCGTGTTAATGCAGCAAAAACGCGTGGAAACGCGCAGGCGGGCGCGGGGCGGGGCGAAGGAGCTGGGATGCATGTGACCTTCGGAAGAAGCGTGGAAGAGCACGCGGCGAATGGCGGGCGCAGTAAAGACATGGGATAGTAGAGAATACTCTATGCACGCTGTCCATCTGGAAAAGCAGCATGCGCAAGCAAGACAGCGGGAATCACTGCGTTCAGACCCCCCCGTAGGCACAGATGTGCCTACGTACGCCGATCTCTGCCGAGGTATGACTACATAAGCCTACGTTGGCCGATGTTGGTCTAACACGTCTGCCTACGCGAGGCCTGCCCACGTTGGACGATCTCGGCCGACGGTGGTGCACCTATCTTGGCCTGTGCCTACGGGGGGGTCTGAACGCAGTGAATGGCGGGCCGAGGGCGGGCAACGGGCAGTGGCGGGAAAAGCACGGGGGTGGGAGCCCGAAATTTTCAAAATGTACAGCATGAAAGTGGCTTGGTAGTGGATAATCATTTATTACTATTGGTGGCGCGTAGGAACGGGCAGCGGGTACGCAGGTGCGGGCGGGTGGCAGGAAGCCTGGCAAAAGGGATGTGAATAGGCCTAGCTTCAGTACGAATCGGCAGCACTGGCCAAGGTGCATCGAATAACTATAAAGGCTGCACGCTGTAGCGGCGCAAGGGAGCGAGGGGGGCACTATTGTGGGGAAGCGGACGAGGGCGGGAGCGAAGGGACTGATTGATAACAAATGTAAACAACATCCCGATTTGGATCAGTGCACGGACCAGGGAGAGGCGGGGCGGCGAGCTCATGTGCCATTGGTGCGTGGATGCGGGGGAATTGATTTATGAGCACGGGTTTGATGGGACGGGTGCCCCCGTGCGCAAGCTGGGCCGGGACACAATGCTAAGACCTGTGGTGATTAATCATTTCGCATCGCTCATTAGCCATATTGTTGCATTGCGACCTATAGGCCATGGCCCATGGTGTGACACTGCGGGCATTTGCCGACGCATGTGGAAATCACATGCGCAATATGCATATGTTCTGCATGTGTTCAGCATGCGTCGATCCGGGCCCAAAAGGCCTTTTTTGAAGTTTTTTCGGTGCATGCCGAACACATGCGTATTGCGCATGTGATTTCCACATGCATCGGTGAATGCCCCCAGTGTGATGCATCAGAACCCCGTATACGCCTGGCGAGAGGAAGTTGATGGGCTGCGGGGGCGGGGGCGTCAATGACGTAGACAAAGAGCGCGTCGGCGCCGTGCCCATGCCATGCCCGAGCCCGTCGTTCGTGCGCAGCCAGTCCCGCCGCTGGCGCCCGAGGAGCAGTAGTACGGCTCGGCGAAGGGCGCCCTGCTGCTGAGGTGCGCATTGCCGAGCGTGTTGGTACTGAGGAGTGCGCTGCCTCTGAGGTGTGCGCTGCTTCCGAGGTGCGTGCCGCTGAGTGCACGTTGCCGAGTGTGTTTGGTGCGCATTGCTGCGACAGCGGCGAGTGCAGCGCAGAAATCAGGTGGAGGCAGAGGCAAGGTGGGCTGCACGTGGCAGGTACGCGGACGCGTTGTGGTGCCAATCACAGACAAACAGGACAAACACACTCTGCAGAAATTCCATTACACGGATCTGGACTATGTGTTTCTCAGAAACTAATATCCCGCTCTAAGCGTAAAGGTATAGTACATTGGTTTATTTCGGGTTTGCATGGAGTATGTCATGCATCCGCACCGTGCTTGAATCTTCTTGTGGCCGAATATGACGCAGTCGCCTGTCGCTACTGCGTGATATTAGAATTCTCGAGTGTTCATTGCTGGCCACAGATCCACAGGCAGGCATGGTGAGCCGACAGCTGATGGGCTCCGGCTCCAATATACAGAGTGCAGGCAAGATCAGAGACAGTATTCTTCGAGCAGGGATGTCCAACAGACTCTGGACTGAGCCAAAGGGATTGATGACCCAGCGACAATTGTGCGCAGAACGGTAAGTAATGATGAGGGAGAGCGGAAAGCGAGTGGGGTCCTCAACAAAAGGAACGAAGATGCAGGTCCTTTATGCTAACAGAAGCACAACGTGACCGCAGTTGGACAGGTCTACGTCGAGATTGAACTATCTGATTGCTCGCTCTAGTTGCGATCCCTGCGATCCAAACGGAGCAACCCCAGGTGGCGCAGCTACTAGTATTAAGTTCGGTTGATTGCATCAAGACTGCATGTTCAGAGTGCGGTCAACGTGCCGTAAAGTCAATAGAATTGCGCAAATCAAAGGCTAGGACCTCATGGGCCCTTTCCGAATACTACCTACCTAACTACCTACCGACATGTTACGGACCATGGCATGTCTGATTCCCGAAGCGGTGGTAGGATCTTCACAAGCTTTATTGAAGCTTTACATTGTTTTAGGGCCTCGCGTTCAAGGCGACAAATTGTCCTCGGCCCGCGCGCGGCCATCGTTCCATAGTAACTACCCTGTATGATTGCCGTGTACTCGGCGGAGGGGAAATTATGGACACTTGCCAAATTTGCTCAGCACTACTCTGAAGACATCGCTTCCTTTCCAGACGAAGACAACAAGTATGGATTAGCGTGGATCGCTGGGAACGATAGCCGTCGTGTGTCTACGCAGACTGCCTCCACGGGATTCAATCCAGAATGGAGAGGAATGGGACCCACAGCGGCTTAAAGCGGCCGTACCACCTGCCTGCCAAGCGTGCTCTGCAGAAGGACCCATGTTTATGTGATTCGAGGTTGTCGCCATCATTCGGACAAATCTCCTGATTTGCCCAAGTGAAGTTAGAGGCAAAGTTCAGACAAACAGGGGGGTCTGCCTGTCCAGGTCAGAGCCAAAAATTCAGACAATGAAGGTGGCCTTGGATGAGGTCAGATCGCCGTTCGGACATCTGATCAAGCACCGCCCAAAGTTTCCTCGTCGAGCCAGGGTGTGGCCACCGTAAATTCAAAGCACAATGTACCAATGGTTACCAAATGAGATTTAGCTACAGGTGGCATTCTGCACCATCCTCCTTCAGGTCCCCTGCTTGCCTACAGCATATCATAGCCAACTTGATTTCTACTGCCTGTTCAGCTATGGAAACAATTGACGTACTAGGTGACAGCGAGGAAACTCAGCTGTTGACAAAATGGGATCCCGACAAGTGGATCTCCTGTGGATATTATGATGTCCCCCCCTTCGTGGACACGGCTCGACGCACTATGCTCGAAATCCCCGCTGCCTTCGCCCAAAAACTACCCTCTAAATCCATGTCCATATCCACGAGCATATTGGAGGTTGCAGAGGACGATGGAGTTGCAGAATAATTTTAACATTTATTTTTGAGCCCCTAGGCGTGTCTAGGGAAAAAAATTGAGGTTAGAAGCAAAGTTCGGACAAAATTGATGTCGAACGGAGGTCAGAGCCAGAATTCGGATGAAAAGGACAAGGTGTTGAAGAAAAGTTCGGACAAATTTATTTTTAAGGCCAAAATGGGGGACGACCTCGAATGACGTAAACATGGGTCCTTCCGCAGATCTGAGATCCCACACGCACGTGAGCGGCATGTCAGCGGCGCACTAGTATTTTGAAGCTCCACTGCCCATTGTTGCAATACCTCCTTCGTCCGTACCACCACCTCCGACCTCGAACCCACCGACACATGTTCCAAACCCGCGCTCACCCCATCGCTGCTCTCCTTCTGGCATGTCTGGATACTCGCCGTGCCGCGTCGCCTTGCCGCCGCTCGACGTTGGACTTGGGCTGTCGTCGGAAGGGTGGTGGCATGAGGCTACCGCGATATTTATATCGTGGGTAAGCTGTTCTCCTCATGCCATGGCAGCGCCATATCGGGTGGCTAGATTCTGTTCCGCTCGCGTTTGCTTCGGCGTTGCCGCCTGTCGGTCTCTCCGCCCCAGATGAAGGCTCCCCTTCCATAGGCCGCGATCGGTCTTCCGCGCACCGAGATTACTTCAAGCTACGTCCTATGTCCTTTACACCGTCCGTTTTATTCGCTCAACGTGTCAGAGATCGCGTCGGCGCGTCCAACGACGCGTTGAGGCATTTATGAGTAGGTTCTGAGGATATGGTAGCACTTGGTGAAATTGTTCTGTAGCACTGATTGTATTGAACCTATTTTGAATCTACGGTACTACTCAAATACCACTGGACTCCCTGCTGCTGGGCCAACTGGACCATGCCACCTTGAGTCTTTTGGCATCAAAGGACGGAGTTTCAAAATGCCGGGCGGCTCGATCACGTGAAGTCAATTGAGTCAAAGTCGTGGGGCGAAAAAAAGTACACAATTCGCAGATCATGACTCGCGTTCAATTTTTCTACCACGCTTGGGACTGCGGAATTTTGTTTCTAGTTAGGATTGATATTCTGTGTGGTTCCCCTGTAGGGGTCTGTCCCGGTGTCGTCAATCTCACATAGTGCCCAGGGCATCATGTGTCAGGGAAGTATATAAAAGCTCAGCACCAAAACAAACCGACAACTGGACAGCAGTTAAATATGCAGCTCTCTACCTCTCTTCGCTCCCACGTTCATCTCCCTCTGCGCTGCAGTGCCATTCGAAAATTCCACCGTGGCCTCGCTCGTCAAGCGCCCGTCTACTGCGAAACGAGCAGCGGGAGTCCTACCACGGGCGACGCCATCGCTGACATACAGCGCATTCAGAGCCTCGGCCGCCAGTCGTGCTGGCAGAGGCACCCGATCAGCTCCTCGTGCATGATGATGTGGTGCACCGGCACAGCCTGCGGTATGTCTCATCTCCCATCTGGGCGCCCACGCATTTCACTGTCCCGCATAGTCATTGCGAACAGCTGCTCGTCGGGGGGTCTGCCGATGCCCCGATCGAAGTCCATGACAATGGAGGATTGTAATAAATACGCTGCACGATGCAGCGGGACGTTTTGCATATCACAACTAGGTTGTCCAGGCGTTCTAACTAGTATTCCCAGCAAGGCACACAGAAGTACCTTGTGGCTAGATGGTGCGCCGCCCGAACCTGTTTCAACCACTAAACAAATAATGGCTCGGATCCTTCGTGCGTGGTTCGTGCTCACTCTTGTTTTTTGTTCTTCCACTTCATTATTCTTTCGAGTGCTTAGATGATATGGATCCGCCCTCTATAATCTCTGATGCCTGCATCTAAACCGGTTGGCTCGTCTAATCCTGAGTGGAATCGAGTCAGAACGTCAAGTTGAATCAACTGTCTGTCCTCTGCTGAAGTGGGTAGGGAGGCGTCCGTACGGCGGCTGGGCCAGCTGGTTGTGTTCTGCGGATACATCAATGCTGCTGTCCGCATTCCGGTGATTTAAATGTGGAACAAGTCTCTTGCCGGTCGACCAGAGTGGTATGACGCCTGGTAGCTGCATTGATGGATACTGTCAGTGTCCAATGAGTAGGACATGTCCTCTTGAATCTCTGTGACACGTGTGTTTCTGATCCGCGCTTCGCTTCGTTGAGCTTCGACGGAGTGGAATATTTTACACCATCTAAAATTCATGTCTGCAGCGCCGATGCACGGAGCCGATTGAAACCTCGACTCAGCGAAAACTGCAGCAGTACGCGAGGCTGATTCACGAACCGATGTCGGTGGGAATAATATCTTTAAACCTGACCATATGGCCCATGCGCGGAGCCTCGTCTGAGCTTCGATCGGGGAATATTTTTTAACCCAATTTAAATGTATCTCTGCAGTGCCGATGCACAGCGCTTCATTTAAAACTCAACTTGAGGGAATATTTTCAAATTACACCTGGCCCGAGGACCTATGTACGGAGCCCCACTTGAGCTTCGACGGCCGTGATGCGTGGAGCCTTGTTCAAAATTCAACTTGGTGTCATATTTGATAAACTACCTCTCTATCCAATGCCGATGCATGGGGCCTCATTGAACTTTGACATGTAAGTACTACACCTCTGGAATGCAGTGGCGATTGGTGGAGCCTCATGTGAACTTCAACTTGCGGGAATATGTATTCTCTACACCATCTGAATCTGAAATGCACGAAGTCCAAGCATCCCCTCAGTTAGTACTAACCATAGTTACAACTACGGGAATATGTATTCCCTACACCATCTGAGATACACCATCTAAATATGAAATCCGCGGAGTTCAAGCATCCCTCCTAGCTTACCATCTCAATTTATCATCCATCCCCATAAATTCCCACAGCTGGTAGGTATATGTAGGTAGGTATTTTTCGGCACGGTCATACACCACATAACACCAAATAAATACAGGGATTGTGTGGGACCAAGAAATACCCATGATCGCAAGAGTCTCAATTTTATGTATGATGGATAACGGAGGCTCCACGGTGCAAAATGCTGGCACTACCTGACCGCTTATATGACCGATGTGCGGAGCCTTGTTTGAACTGTGAGTTCCCAAAGGAAGAGATTTCTTGACACCTCCTGGAATGCATGTATGTCTGGCAGTGCTGATGCGCCGAGCCTCATGTCAAGTTTCAAAGGCGGGAAAATCCTTGAAGCTATGCTACTCTGAAGACTCTGCAGTGCCAATATCTGAACCTCGGCAGAGTGCAATATCCTGTGAGATGTTCCTCTCTTATTTATTTTAAGACTGCCTCTCTCCGCAGCGCCGATGCGCGGAGTCTGGTTTGAACTTGGATGTGGTGACATATCTTTGTTCAGCTGGGTATCTCTGTAGTGCCAACACGCGGAGTGTTGTCTGACCTTCAACATGATGGGATATTTTAACACGGCCTCTCCCCAGGGCCTGGTTTTGAACTTGGCCATGGTGGGATATCAGCGCCGATATGGGGCATCGCTTTGACTCCGATGCGGGGGGGGGGGGGGGGGGGGTTAAACACCCCTCTTTTTCACCGAGGCGTAGACCTGTCCAACTGCGGTCACGTTGTGCTTCTGTTAGCATAAAGGACCTGCATCTTCGTTCCTTTTGTTGAGGACCCCACTCGCTTTCCGCTCTCCCTCATCATTACTTACCGTTCTGCGCACAATTGTCGCTGGGTCATCAATCCCTTTGGCTCAGTCCAGAGTCTGTTGGACATCCCTGCTCGAAGAATACTGTCTCTGATCTTGCCTGCACTCTGTATATTGGAGCCGGAGCCCATCAGCTGTCGGCTCACCATGCCTGCCTGTGGATCTGTGGCCAGCAATGAACACTCGAGAATTCTAATATCACGCAGTAGCGACAGGCGACTGCGTCATATTCGGCCACAAGAAGATTCAAGCACGGTGCGGATGCATGACATACTCCATGCAAACCCGAAATAAACCAATGTACTATACCTTTACGCTTAGAGCGGGATATTAGTTTCTGAGAAACACATAGTCCAGATCCGTGTAATGGAATTTCTGCAGAGTGTGTTTGTCCTGTTTGTCTGTGATTGGCACCACAACGCGTCCGCGTACCTGCCACGTGCAGCCCACCTTGCCTCTGCCTCCACCTGATTTCTGCGCTGCACTCGCCGCTGTCGCAGCAATGCGCACCAAACACACTCGGCAACGTGCACTCAGCGGCACGCACCTCGGAAGCAGCGCACACCTCAGAGGCAGCGCACTCCTCAGTACCAACACGCTCGGCAATGCGCACCTCAGCAGCAGGGCGCCCTTCGCCGAGCCGTACTACTGCTCCTCGGGCGCCAGCGGCGGGACTGGCTGCGCACGAACGACGGGCTCGGGCATGGCATGGGCACGGCGCCGACGCGCTCTTTGTCTACGTCATTGACGCCCCCGCCCCCGCAGCCCATCAACTTCCTCTCGCCAGGCGTATACGGGGTTCTGATGCATCACACTGGGGGCATTCACCGATGCATGTGGAAATCACATGCGCAATACGCATGTGTTCGGCATGCACCGAAAAAACTTCAAAAAAGGCCTTTTGGGCCCGGATCGACGCATGCTGAACACATGCAGAACATATGCATATTGCGCATGTGATTTCCACATGCGTCGGCAAATGCCCGCAGTGTCACACCATGGGCCATGGCCTATAGGTCGCAATGCAACAATATGGCTAATGAGCGATGCGAAATGATTAATCACCACAGGTCTTAGCATTGTGTCCCGGCCCAGCTTGCGCACGGGGGCACCCGTCCCATCAAACCCGTGCTCATAAATCAATTCCCCCGCATCCACGCACCAATGGCACATGAGCTCGCCGCCCCGCCTCTCCCTGGTCCGTGCACTGATCCAAATCGGGATGTTGTTTACATTTGTTATCAATCAGTCCCTTCGCTCCCGCCCTCGTCCGCTTCCCCACAATAGTGCCCCCCTCGCTCCCTTGCGCCGCTACAGCGTGCAGCCTTTATAGTTATTCGATGCACCTTGGCCAGTGCTGCCGATTCGTACTGAAGCTAGGCCTATTCACATCCCTTTTGCCAGGCTTCCTGCCACCCGCCCGCACCTGCGTACCCGCTGCCCGTTCCTACGCGCCACCAATAGTAATAAATGATTATCCACTACCAAGCCACTTTCATGCTGTACATTTTGAAAATTTCGGGCTCCCACCCCCGTGCTTTTCCCGCCACTGCCCGTTGCCCGCCCTCGGCCCGCCATTCACTGCGTTCAGACCCCCCCGTAGGCACAGGCCAAGATAGGTGCACCACCGTCGGCCGAGATCGTCCAACGTGGGCAGGGGCAGGCCTCGCGTAGGCAGACGTGTTAGACCAACATCGGCCAACGTAGGCTTATGTAGTCATACCTCGGCAGAGATCGGCGTACGTAGGCACATCTGTGCCTACGGGGGGGTCTGAACGCAGTGATTCCCGCTGTCTTGCTTGCGCATGCTGCTTTTCCAGATGGACAGCGTGCATAGAGTATTCTCTACTATCCCATGTCTTTACTGCGCCCGCCATTCGCCGCGTGCTCTTCCACGCTTCTTCCGAAGGTCACATGCATCCCAGCTCCTTCGCCCCGCCCCGCGCCCGCCTGCGCGTTTCCACGCGTTTTTGCTGCATTAACACGCGACGTTTATGCCGGGAAAATGATTCAGAGTACGAATTTTATTATTGGAGTAACCTCTTCACCGTTATTCAGAAAATGATGCTCCCGGCCCCCGCTTCCGGACCATGCCAGGCCTTTTCTATCCCTGTTAGCTAGTTATCTACATGAAATGAGTATAAAAACCATAAATGAAACTATCCGAGTCTCTTGCATTCAATTCCATCGTTCCATGCACTCCATACTCCTGACAAGTATATGTTCAGGCCGAATTCAGTCCCGCATCGTAACTTGCGTATATACTTGAAGTCCAGCATCTAGAGACCTGATATATATTTTTCGGACGGAGGAAAGGGTCCTATGGAGCAATTCACATCACCTCTGATTCTCCAGAGGATGTGTAATACACTCGCGGCACCTACTCGCGCAAATGTGTATTTTCTTCCAGGGTGGCCAAAACTAGTCTTTCCAGGACTCTCTGATGCTCTTAAGGCAACGGGAATCAGCAAAAACAGTAGAGGCAAGCTTCCTTGAACATTATAGAGCATTTTCTCCGATAAAATTAAATTTGACAAATGAACAATGAACAGAACGGAACCTGGGCTAGTGTTATACTGGGTTTATGGTTTTGAACAGCGATACTTTGCGCACTTTTCCAATGATCACTTGTTTTTGCATGAACTTGGATATTTTCGCGAACGGTTCACTTCCCTGAGATGATCTACCGCCTCAGAATTTGAATCTAGCCCTGTCTTTAGTTCCCTCGCGGCCGTTTTCTTGGTGCCTGATCAACTTTCGACAACATCCTTTCAATTTTTCGGTACAATTCAGTTTGGTTACTGAATCAATATCCTGGGATGGTGAGATTGACGTTCAAGCTGCCTGGGGAATACTGAACGAGCCCGAGTTTGTGGTATCTGATATTAGAAATAGTCCCATGTGACATGGTCACTACCGTGACTCTTCCTCTTACGGACGACTTCCACCCAACGACATCACTCATACATGCTCTATTAGGGTCCATATCATAATATCACGGAAAGTACATCGTCTAGGTCGTAACAAGGTGTCTCTGGTAAGTTTTTTCTCAGTTTTTATCTGGTCAATCCTACAATAATGGTCCAGATGTCGTTGAACCCCGATTGACCTCTCTGGCTCTGGGAAACACTCCAAACGGTAGAGACACTGTCAGGGATCTCGGTCCATACTCTTACGTGCTTTTATCCGCCCACGCATTCTTAGCCCCTTCCACAATCCTTCGCTGAGAGCAGAACCGAGGAGGGATATGTGCTCACAGTCACTGGTGCGTCCGTTACACCCTACAACCCCGGCTTTGAACTTAGCTTCTGAAATAGCTTCCAAGCTATTATTTGGATGTTATGTGCAGCTATATTGAGCCTTTCACCCATCCTCAGGGTAGCGCCCCGCGGTGGCTCTGCCGCGGCTTTCCTCGGCGTCGTTGGGATACAAGCGGATCTCGCCAGGCGCGGATGCGTGGGGCGGTCACAGCGATCCAGAGGCCTTGCTGGGCACCCCAACGCCAGCGGTGAACGTGGCGGCGCTGACGAGCGACCCCATGTCGCTTGTAACGCCATGCTCCCGCTGCCAGATGGCGCGGTGGCGGTCCCTCGACTGTAAGGCATGGAGTCTGCGCTTTAGTTCGCATTGGTGCTCACACTGCGAGTGCCGCGTGCACGGAGCGGGTTAGCTGCGGGGCATCGGCCAGGAGTGCCGATAGAGGCGCGTCTGCATGGACCTACACTGCCGGGGTCCAGGCCATGTCCCCCGCTGTGTCCCCACGCCCCTGCGTTGCTTTGCGACTGGTGCAATTAGGGGCTCCCCATGTAGACGCACGCAACCGCCTCCACCGACCACGCCTACCACCACACTGCGACGAAATGAAGCGCCCGAATCGCTGGCGGCACGGTTGGTGGTCGCAGTCGTTCTGCGATGTTTGCCGGCTTCCTTCTTTATCAGCGGTGTGCAGGCAGGGACCGTGCGCCAACCCGCCGCACATAACTATTCCTCTATGATTATACTGAGCACCAGGTGCCGCTTACGCTCGCTCGGCGCTGCTGAGCGCGAAAGCGAGCGTAGCAGCTCTGAATGTTTTTCTTTTTGACGATTCTCGGGTACATGGGGCGCGTTTGGACTAGGCAATACTTTCCATAGACTCGCCCTTATCGTCCGGTATTTCTGTATTTTTTGTAAGATTTTAATGCAATTTATGTGATTTGGTTCTGCTTGTCGTCGCCGGCGACGTCGAGCATGTGTTTGGCATCGCTGGCTTAATGCGGGTAATCGCAACAAACATAGGCAAACACGCAGCTGATGCGCTTGGCAGCAACAGAAGCACCACCCTCTGCCCAGGGAGACCCTTAGCTGAATGGTGAGATGATGCATGAAAACAGGTCGCTAACTGGCGGTGTTTTAACGATGCGACCTATCGCTGATCAGCGTGGGGTGATTGATCACCCCCCCATACCGTGGACCTCTCGCTCCTGCACCCCACGTCGTCACCCCCGTACGCCGCCTTCGCCGCGCGTATCACCAGAACGCGTGCATTTTCTTGCAGCAGAAGCTCAAGGTGTGTCTCTCCTCCCTTCCTCGCTTGAGTACCCGCGGGGAGATGATCATGCACCGGTGCACCGTCTTCCTTTCCTTCCCTTCAGTTTCTGCGGTGCTTGCTCGACGGGCGAGCGCTGTCTTGATCTCTCTCTGTCTGTCGTGTACTGACTGGGCGCCGCCGGAGCCGCGTGGTGGACCTCGCGACGAATTGCTACGGGAACTATGTGATGTGCTGCAGCAGGCGCTCGACTGCGAGGCGGAGGAGGTCGGACTACTCATCGTGTCCGCGCTGCTCATGGGCGGCCCTGCACAACAAGCACGCGTCGCATGGCTGGAGCAATGTTTGTCTCGCGTCGCTTCCCTCTCTCTTCTGCTCATGCTCGTGCGCATCAGATCATGGAGCTGTCGTGGCCGCCGCCCATCTTCGCACAGTATGTCTCCTTCTCCTTTCTCGTTCGTGGATCAGGTGCTGATGTGGCGTCAAAGCGCTGCAGGGGAAGTGGCGGCGCTCGCGTGGCACTCATCGTGCAGGTGCGCCTCTCCCTCTCCTTCTCCTCCCTTTCTTTCTTTCATCCCCGATGCAATGCTGACCAAGCGCGTTTGGGCACAGCACACCTTCGAGAACCTCGCGGAACGCGCAAAGGACGTCTCGCGCTGCACCTTTCAATTCATTCTGCATCTCGCGTTTTTGTTTGATCCGCTGTTTTTATTAATGGACGGTCATCTCGACCGGCGCTAACCCCAAGTCTTAGTTAGCGCAGATCTTTTTGAGGCCTCCGCAGGATCTGGACGATGACGAAACGGGGGCCGCTGGTAGGCTATCGGCATGAGTCCCCGCAATTCAGCTGTTCTCTGATCTTTGATAACGAATGGATTTGTATATGCCGCCACGGCGCCAGTTTACTGTTCGAAAATTACCCCATTCTTGTCCGGCGCGCGCCGCTGGGTTGGCCACTAATTGGGACGGTTCGGAAGGCCGCCTGACCTCCAAAACAACAACTTGTTCTGAACACCGGGAGGACTGAATTTAGACACCCGGTTCAGCCGCTTTAAGGTATCTTTTCTTGTCGTACTCAGAGTTCCAGCAACCAAACACGCTGCTTCCAGCGCCTATCTGACAAACTACGTCGTCATAAAATTCTCATTAGAGCCCCTGCAACAGCCATTCGGAGTTGAAATGAAATCCACCATTTACAACTCCACCGCGGGGTGTTCCGCCTCTCACGTATATTTTGGCATAGGGTCAAAGTATGCCGTAGCATCCTCTCAGGACATATAAAAGCCGAAACCTTTCATGCCTTCAATTTGACCCCAGCATCAATACCACATACACCGCATCCTACCATGAAATTTTTCCCTTCCGCGCTTCTCACATTCTCCCTCTTCTTCGGCGCTGCGATGACTCAGGACGTAGGCGAGCTGTGCAACGAGGCCGGTGCCGGTGCGTCTCCTCCTCGTAATCTGTACTGAATCCGGCTCCACTGATTTCGACTCGGCACCGGCAGGCGATGTCAGATGCGCGGCCACTCCCAGCGTTAACGGCGGGAACTCATACATCTTCATTTGCAACGGCCAAGAGTTCGTGCTGTTCGCGGACTGCGCAACTCCGACGTCGTGTCAGGTTCTGGGGCCGAAGAATGCGGTTTGTCAGTGAAAGGAATTAGTGCTGGTCAGGTTTGTTGTTTGCTTTCTGCGGGACCCTGGACTGTATGTGTGGATGTTGATGATTTAATGGCAGACGGGCAGATAATGCGGAGGTGTTGATTTTCTGCACGAACGGTTGTGAACTTGTGCGAGACAGTAGAGACTGAAATGAAGTGTTCAATCTGAGATTATCCGAATGGTCCGCAACTACCTCAAGTTGTTGTTTGAGAGTCTTCAGCATCTGAAAGCAAGGGGGGCAACTCGCGAGCATGAAGATCCTTGAGCCATTAAAAGTGATGATGTTGAACCCCGATGACAGAGAAAACCGGCTGGCGCTTCTTGCTCCTGCTCCACGACCATCGTCACTTTGACGAGGTCCCTCCGATCTCATTTCTTGTTTGCCCACCCAATGTTCTCTCTGAACTGCGATGCCTGCGCACCACAGGAAGCACTACCGTATCCAAACAGGACCCTCTTCCTCGACACTGAGGTATTGGACGTGCCCATCGTGCGTTCCCGTAGTCACCCAGGCGCGCGCCCCGCAGGACAGCCGCTCCAGGCCCACGCGGACACCAACATCGAGCCGAGATGAGTCCTCCGCCCGCTGTCGAGTACGCTCGCGCATGCGGCCCGCATCCAGCGCTGTGCATGACCTCTATTGCATCACCACGTCGTGTTCTCCCTCCGCTGCCCCGCGCGTCGTACATCGTGCGCATCCCTCGCGCCTGCCACGATCATCCAAGTCGCGCGCTCCGCATCTGCCAGCGCTCGTGGCGTCGTCTCAGCCAGCTCGTCGCCTCCCCCACCCCTTGCGCCAGCACTTCCCTGCGTCGCAGCTCATCCACCACGTGCCTCTCCGGCCTCCGCACTCGTTGCGTGGGTCTACATGCACGCGTGCCTTACAGCTTCGGCGGAGGTCTCGGCTCAGCGTCCAGCTCACGGCGCTGCGCCCCGCTCATCTGCCCCGCGCCCGGCGTCGTCGCGATCCCGCTCGCGTCCATCTAGTATCAGTATCTCTGTGTTCGTCTCCTCCGCATGCGCTGCGGGCATGCCCCACGCACGCAGCTCGCGCCGCACCTGCATCATCCGCAAGACAGCCTGCCTTGTGTGCCCACGCCCGCCGTCCGCCTCCCCAGGCGCATTGCCATCCACCTGTCCCGCGGCGCATCACTACGTCTGAGGTCCCGGTCGTTAACTGGGATAGGACCCCACGTGAGTCGTCAACGTCAAGAAACCAAGTAGAGTTGCACAGAGGTTGAGTGGGGGAACGTTGGATTCAAGAAAACTGATCCACCTAAATACTGTCCTAATGTCCTTGTACTAATTGTCCTTGTATCTAGAATATCTACTTGTATGCTATGAATGGTGGCTGTAACTGGTACAACAGCCGCAGTCGAGCAAGGCCGTTGAACATTCATATCTAATCTAATCCCTAATCAACCGTGTGATCTGGATCACTCCATCCGCTGCCGAGGTCCATCCCTTACACTACGCACCACGGATGGGGGGCGCATCCGCGCCACGCACCGCGCTCCCCATGCACTCGACGCCACCGCGTCCTCTCCACCGCGGCCGCATCGTTCGCGGAATGCGAGCCCGTTGTCCCGGGCGGGGCGCATGCACCACCCGCACATCGTCGCAGAGTGCATCCCGTGCCCATTTGGCACATCCATCGCGACCCGCACTCGTCTGCCCCCCGCGCCCATTCACCAAGTCACCATCCCCGCCCAGGCCATAGCGGGGATTTGATATATCAAGGTGTTCTAATGAGAGATCGGTTGTGATATATCAGGAGCTCTCACCAGAAATGCGCGGTGATATCACACTGGTTCCTTCCCGGTAAGTTGTGTGTGACTGCCCGCCCCTGCCGCCCACTCGTCGTGGGCGCTGTGGCAGTGCCACCCCGCCTCCGAGTCGCCCAAAACGGCAGTTACCCTGTGTACCTGTAGGCTTCAATTAGCATGGGGGATACCTTCCTTGCTGGATTACATGGTGTCCTCCCACTTGTGTAGGTCACATATTCTAAGGTGATATATCACGCTGATCTCTAATTAGAGATCCTGATATAACATGGCCGATCTCTCATTAGAGGTGGTGATATATCACTCCCCCAGGTAGTGGTGAGCGTCGGTGTGCGGGACGTCCCAGGATCACCCCCGCCGTCTAACCACGACACGCCCGGGGCCTCTCCGCAAGAGGCGCTTGATCTCTGGATCATGGACTCCTTCCCACGACCCCCCCCCCCTGGAAAAGGCAATTCCCATCAATTCCATCGACGGCTCATCCAAGCCATTTATGTTGCATTGCCGTGCTCCTCAGCATGTCGCACATTCACTGTGTCCCCATTACGCTTGGAATATCTACTTCTGAACTCATTATGGGTCTTAAAAATGTATGTGGTGCACACAATTTATTCAATCCAGTTACTTTCACGAGTTATTACATAGATTCTAGTTGCGTAGCTGTGGTGGAAAACATTGGTGCAGTAAATGGCCAAACATTTAGGATGAAGACGAGCAAAGAATAAAAGCAAGAGGGTGTTGCCCCCGAGATGCCGAATGATGCCGTTGATCTCGCTTAGCGGACATCAGAGTCCACGATCCAGAGATCAAGCACCCCTTGCCTCTCCGCCCACGACGCGTGCGAACGTCCCCGCGGCATCTCTACCAACGTCGCAAGTCGTGTCGAAGGTCCCCAAGCCCACTTCCTCTGCTCGTGCGAAGCCCAGGTCGGCCGACGCCGCCGAAAACGTCGGGGGTGATGACGCCGCACGCATTGTCCAAACGCACCCCGCCCGAGGATAAGGACACGACGCCCATGCGCGCTGAGTCCGCACCCGAAGAGATGGCCGGCGCACGTCAGAAGGTGCGTGCCGTATTCCCTATCCCGGCCCCTCCACCTAGCTGACAATCGTGCCAGCCCCCACCCCCGCCCGCGCACGACACGCCTGCATCCGAAGAGTACCCCGTGCGTGCGCGATCCACCAAGGTCCGTCTTGCATAGTTGCTTTCCCACATCCCACTCATGTTCCCCTCAGACCACCACTGCCCCTGAACCCGAACCCGCCCCCACCGTGCCCCCAAGATCGCTCTTGTGGCGCGGCGTGAATGGTGAAGCGAAGAAAGTGCGTCCCTGTATCCCATCCTACTCACTCTCCGCTCACCTAATGATTTGTTCTCGCTGTAGAAAACCGGCCGTGCCACCACCGCCAACGACGCACGCGCGGACACCGAGACGGACGCGGACGGTGGCATCCTCGGAAGGATGATGAGACGCCGATTCTCATGCCACATGACGACGCGGCTCCCTCCGACGCCCGCCCGGACGCCACCTCGCAGGATCTGGGCCTGCCCGCTGAAGTGGAACAAGCGCCCTCTGTCTCCGACGCGCTCGCTGTGGACGACGCACCAGCGGCGCAGAAGCCGAAATCGACCGCGCCCACGGCGAATTCGAAGTTGCCGACGTCCAAGCTACAGTCGAAGCCCATGTCCACACGCGCTGCACGTGCGCCCCAGCCTGCAGAGAAGCCCGCGCCAGCCGAGCACCCTGCCCCGGCGCATGCCCGCGTGCCGTCTGCCTCCGTGCGTGCGAAATCTACAAAGGTAGGTGTTATCTGCGTCTCCCACGTGCGCGATCCATTAACGTCCATAATTGCGCCAGCAGGCCGTGCCTAAACCTGCCGCGCCCGAAGAGAAGCTCGTGCGCCCGAAGGCCAAGGTATGTTGTATCTGCGTACGCGCACCTGCGCTTCGTTCACGGTTTGTTAATCATCGCAGAACGCCACCGTGCCTGTCCCCGAACCAGCAGAAGATGTCCTGCCCCCGAGGCCCGTGAAGGTTCGTGGAATCGACTTACGGCCATGCACGCGTGCCGATAATCGCGCTATAGACCGAGACGGTGGCGACGGACGATCCGCCGCCGTGCGGCGATCTCAACCTGCGCACGGACAACAGGCCTAGGATGTTCATCGACGCGCCGGCCGTGATGCGTGCGGAGGATCCCGCTGCCTTCGCGCGTCTGATAGCGCAGATCTGGATATGCTCGTTGATCCGTTGGGGGAGCGGCCACGCTCGTACGACGACGCACGCGACAATGAGAAAAATCATAATCAGAAAGTCCCTGTTCGATTCGGGGCCAGGCCGATGCCATGAAGTAGATATTTCCTCCTTTTTTAATGGAATTTTGGAATAGCATCATGAAATTAGTTGCATTTCTTGAGGTTGAGAATGAAGGAAGAGAGACCTGGTAGCACTTAGAGTGCATTCGTGAATTGTACAACTGTACAAATCGGATATCTGCGGAAGGTCCCCGTTTGATTCGAGGTTGGGCCTTGTAATGATCACATTGTTTTTCTCTATTTCAATAACAATTACGATGAGCCTAGATTGATTTTTTGAGTTCTTCATTGATGGTTTCATTGAAGCTGACACTCCATAGAACGAGGCCTGGTAGCACTTGGAGTGCATCTGTATCATTCACCAATGTAGGGGAAGATGTACATGCAGATGTCCCCGTGGGACTCGGGGCTTGGCCATGCTATAGCCCATGATTTTTTCATTGATTGATATCGATAACCGCTGTCATGAAATCAACATTTTAGGTAGATGTATGGAGGGTGAAAATTGTAGCACTTGGAGTGCATCTGAAACTTATAGCAAGGGGTCTGTGTGTGCAGAGGGTTGTTGTTCAATTCGGGGCCAGGCCTTGGGTGAGGACTCATTTTTTTTATAGACACTGAGACAACTTCAATTAAATTTTAGAGGTACGGGTAGAGATTGAAAAGGCTCATGAGAAGCCCTGATAGCACTTGGAGTGCCTCTGCAATTGGTGTGGATATCACTCAGTGGATGGTCCCCGTTCGACTCGGGGCCAGGTCATGATGTGCCTTCATTCTTTTTTCTCCAACGTCAATAATGGCTTCACAAAATGACAATCACAATCTAAATTCACACAGCTGAGAATAAGGCCTGGTAGCACTTGGAGTGCATCTGTATTATATAGTAAATTAGAAACTAAGACATACATGCGGAACGTCCCCCGTTTGATTCGGGGCCAGAGGACACCATTGACACCACTCCTTCTTGTGAAGCTAAATTGATCACCTAAAGGCCTGATCGGGTGGACGGCCTTCTCAAGGCGTACGCCTCTGCCTTCAGCTTGTCACATCAGTCACCATGTTCCGGAGTTCTCCCGAAGAACCCTTGGCGCTGATGGTTGATGAGTTGGCAACACGGACGACCCTCTGCTCATCGTCCACGACGCCGACAACTTATCTTGAGTTTGAAAGTGCTCAAATTTGGGGCGCATTTGAATACCTCCCAGCTTACATACTGTATTAGATGTTTAGCCGCCATTTTATATTAAAATACCTACTGAAACATGCGTTATTAACGTCTGAAAGGGCGGCGGGATGAAGGCGGGATGAGGTGGGGAGGGCGGGAATGAGCGGGGATGAGCGGGGGATGATGAGGAGAGTGGTTGATGGTCGTGAGGGTGCCATCCGAAATGATGGACCCAGGCCCAGGTGACAGGGCCGAATCACGCTCGGAGCGGAGCACAGCCTCAACGGGGTATCCGTCTATTTTTTGGCAGAGCCGCTTCATGGAAGCCGTCCACCCGATCAGGCCCTAAGACCTTACATTTATTGAGGGTGAAAGGTAGGGTAAAAAGGCTTGGTAGCACTTGGAGTGGATATGCGATTTCTGTGGTTATCAATTCAGCAGATGATTCCCATTCAATTTGGCACTGGGTCATACATCTTCTTGAGAAACTTTTCCTCGTCGACACTAGTCACTGCGTTCCGGGGGCCCGTCGGTACAGCCTGCAGACGATTGCTGACGTCTGTTGACGTCTGCCGAGGGGGCTCCACAGACCCTGCCGACATCAGATCAGCATAGCTGTGTTGACTTGAGCTGAGCCCTCCGCCGACATCTGTGTGTGCGGGGTCGACCAAGCCTGCCGAGCTCTGCCCCCCGCTCACCACTCCTCAAACAACGGAGGTTGGTACTTCGTCGGCACCACAGGCAGCTATCCGGTTGCCGTGGAGACGTCTCACGTATGTATAGACTAGCAGTAACCCGTGCTATGCAATGGGAATTCAGGCTGACCAACTGGTTTCTTCATGAAGATGCCCACAAATGGGTTGCTTTTTTGTTTTCATGCTATCAAATTATCTACATATCTGGGTCAACATTTGTGTGCTCCACGGCCACTCCTCGCCACTCTTCGAGTGGCTTGTCTTGGCCCCCCCTTCTCTGAAATGCTGTAACATATGAATGCCAAAGGAGACATGAACAGAGCTCTCAACTTGTAATTCTGCGCGAGCTCGTGCAAAAAGCAAGGAGAGAGGGCAGAGGAACGGTCTGCAGTCGTCAGCCAATCAGAATGTCCGTTATGCTTGCCTCTGTTTGCCTCCTGATTCCCACGCTTTCTCTTTTTAATATAGATTTAGCAAGGGGCTTTGAATCTGAGAATTTTTGACCACCCGTCGAAATCTGAAGCAGTTTTACGGCCTGAGTCCAAAAATGACACTCCCAACGTCACAGGCCAAGTTTTTGTTGAGTTAGAGGGGAATAGATTATTACTGGATTTGGGTATTGATGGGTGTACAGCCACGTAAAATATCACGTGCATTGCCGGGCCGCCAAATGCAGAACAAGGCTTTTCACTGAAAAGTGGTTTGAAGTTCTGCAGATGTCCCTTAAAACCTTCTGGTAGCCCTTACAGCCCATTATTATACCCGTCAGCTTGACTCTGGATGATTCTGAGTGCAGCGTCATCACGTGCAATTGCCTAAAAAGACGAGATTACGTCATAGGAGGGAGGGAGGGGTCGCCCGACCCTCTGAAAAATAAAATTCGGGGTGTAGTGCGGATTTCGCAAATCCAAATCCCCTTGAGATTTAGAATAGATGCCGAGTCGAGACTCTCCATAAATAGCTGGCCTTGCCGAGACCTTCTCACGACTCCTCGTCGGCCGCTCGCCACCAGCTTCACTGTCTCTGTGCTCCTGCATCCATACAGTTTACAAGGAAAATAGATGCCCTTTGCAATTCCCGCTATCTTTAGTAGTGGGTTTTACCAGGACCTATTTCGTGTTTCCAGTCGCTCTTTTCGGACATTTTCTAACCAAACATCATCCCTTTTGTACAAACCCCCCTTTCCTTCTCCGAAGAGAGCGATTCCAAACTCTTTTCGGATGTTTGCCAAACAACTCTCGATCAATCCCACCTCAATGTCGCGCAAGCCCCTTTCCTGATTTATGCACCTCACTCCTTGCCCTTCTTGTTGATGGAATCTCAGTGGCTTCTATCTCGAACTCCGGGGCCCTCCTGTCATCTGCCTTTATCTCCAGACTTAGCTCTTCGAATTTTCGTCCTCTCCTACCGCTCTACCTCTTTCTTGTACTGTAGCCGCTATTTTCTCCTCACGACGTTGTGCTCGGCTCAGATTGGGCAGCTTATTTTCGCGAGACCCTCATTACTTCAAGGCACTAATTTCCCCGCGGGTTTGATGCCGGTCCTTCTTCTCTTCGCGCTCGTATTTTCTTTCCCATCCCTTCCCTTTCCCCTTATTTGTCTCTCTCTCAGAATTCAGGGGGACAGTGAGTTTATCTCCCAGCATTGCTAGACATTAACTTTCTCCTGGCTTCCCTCTATGGTGCTGACTAGTCCCCTATTCCAGTTCAGTAGAGGCGTCCTCCGAATCTGTTACTCTCTCGTGGTGCTCTGACTTTCCACTCCTCGGCATTCCTTTGCCCTTGCTTCCCACTCCACTTCTGCCGTTGGATGATTGACCCATGGGTATTTTCGTTCCTTCGCATACAATCTTCTTACTGGAATTCCAGAATGGTCTGTGAATCATGCTGAAACTGAAATTGAACTTGAAGTATACCTCAGAACTTCATACTGTTTTTCTGTCCCACCCACCTGCCTTCATCACAATAATTTTCCTCAATACCCAGTGTTCGGGCTGCGGGGGCTGCCCCCCCGTTGTTTGTTGCTTCGTGTCAGTGTTCCGGCTCCGGCTCCCCACCTCATCGAAACTTTGCATGCCGGCTAATTCTTGCACACCTCTCAGTTAAAACATGAAAGGACTGTCGACACTGTGACAGCACTATTATCTGAGACTGGGTACCCGGCCACCTTAGCAGTTTGAGGAGTTTTGAACGTGAAAGCATCGAGTTACCAAGGGCTTTAGGACCTCATAATGAAGGCTAGGATCTTAGGAATGAGATGTATCAACACACAATACATTTGGTAACA
The DNA here is from genome assembly GCA_029289555.1 of Mycena latifolia. Lineage (NCBI taxonomy): Eukaryota > Fungi > Basidiomycota > Agaricomycetes > Agaricales > Mycenaceae > Mycena > Mycena latifolia. The sequence continues at coordinate 51,518 of JARJLE010000196.1, forward strand.
ATTTCGTGGCTCAGCGAATATTTTGCCGGGGCAAGTCCCAAAGCGGCAAAAACTAGGTATCCGGCCAGGGACGCATGTACCAACTAATACGAGAGCAAAATGTTTGAAACATGACGGAATATTAGCAGTGGGTATGAAATGTTGTCTTGCATAGGTAATGGGCATGGTGAAACTGGCCAAAGGATCTGGATCGCATACACCTTCTGATGCAGATTTCGATATTTTGACAATATTTCACCAATATTTGAGGTTATTGCAACATCCACTAGATCAGAGTTCGACGGGATGGGTATCTAGGGGTAGCCAGGTGTCGTGTGGTCAGAATGAGCAGCAGAAGTCGTGAAACGATGAAGCGGTTGTCGAGAAAAAGGCGGCCGACCAATAAGGAAATCGTGTTCGGGACTACCCACCAATCAGAGATCTGGCGCAGCATCACGTCAATCTGATCAAATGGGCTCAAATCTGGTTTTTGGGGTCGTATGTGTCTACTTTCCACTATACAACTCGAATTTTGCTCAAAAATCAATCTACCAGTGCTGCAGGACCCAAGTGGCCGGATAGCTAGTCTGGCCGGATAGGCAGTCGCAGATAATATGTATTACGAATTTAAATATTTAAGACCCATGTCAAGACGTATATATACTCGTGGTAATGTGCGGTACAAATGTAGGTTCGGAACAAGCCCCGTTCTGACGACGCCGTGCGTGCCGGACCAGACAAACAGACCAAGCATCAAAACAAATAGACCAAACACGCCTTCGTCAGAAGGGGCTTGCTTCAAACTCCGTCAAACAGAGGACCTAGAAATCGAGCTCTCCTGCCACATCCCGGGCACTTTGCCTCTTGCTCAATTAATGAAAATTTTAGTTTATCCGCCTGGCTATAACATTCACTCAGACATTTTAATATTCCGCTCGATATTCATCGAGTTTGAAGCCTCCCAAAAGTGCTCTATTTCACTCTTTTTTTGAAGTGCACTACCTGAGATATTTACTTCTTCTCGAAAAAATCCCCTGTGTCAGAGCCAGATCCCTTAGGCATACAATTCTGTATTACAAGTCACTCCGGAGGGTTCGGTTACCTGTGTTCCAATTTATGCCCCATTGATTCCAGAAAACGACCGAAATCATGTACACTATGACACAATGTAACCCGTGACTCAAGGACACGAAATATTTCCCCTGCTTCAAGCACGAGCTCTAAAATCAGTTTCCAGTGTCCCACAGGCTGCTATTGCTGAGAGATGTGTTCTCAATCCATTATCCATTCCCAATATGTGGAGGAACCACGTAATGGTAGCAAACAAGAAGTTGAGTTGAACTTGAGCCAGAAAATCATTCTGACAGTCTCAAACGGGCAGAGACAGCCATTATATATGTTTAAATAAGTCTTAAAAATTTACAGATCATTCTCTTGTCCATTTCTGATTGTTCTCGCACATAGTTCCAGTCTCTACAAGGGATATAACACATGTCGGATAGTGTGAAGTAATCACATTATTTTGGTACTCTGGGGGTCAGGTTTTTTACTCTCCAACACGCTCTTGTGTTCGGGGAGACCTTCAAAATGCTCCAAAGGTTTCAGAATCATCTTGTGGGCAAGTAGACAACGCGTCGAGGTCAGATTACGCTGTGTGACATGTTGTGACACATCACATTCACCGCGTCGGGGAGCCTACACATCCATCATGCCTTCCTGTAAAATAGCCAAAATATTTGTGAAGGTCCATTAGAAGTCTGTGAAGAGGGACCACTGCAATACTATATATCTCAATGCACTTCCTAGACATGGAGATGATGATTTCGGAAAATGCAGGACGAGCCGATCATTTCACGGATTAAAAGACAATGCAAAGTGTGGGTGCCGATGGATATCTACCTGTGTATGCTCAGAGATACCATTTCAATCCTCCAGTTTATAGCTAAGCATTTGAGTAAAGATTGCAGCTGCTACAGATTCATTTCTACGTCCTTTGTTTGACGGAGTTTGAAGCAAGCCCCTTCAGCGAAGGTCCGGCTCGCCGGGCCGGAGCTGCACAGGCTTACTCCGAACCTAGTACAAATGTTGAAGAGGTTTAGGTGTGATGACGGTTCTGGTGCGCAGCTAGGAAAAGAATGGAACAATGTCATCGCTCTGGTTGCTTGAGATGCAGCGGCAGAAAACAGATAGCGGGCACTGCCGCGCAGCGGGCTACCCAAATTATTTGTGCTTGCAAGGTGCTTACCACCGCGAATAATCCAGGTCACATCAGCCAGCGGCTATTTCTGTCGCCAGGGCATCAACAGTGGTGATGGCAACTCACGGCAGTCATGCCGCTCACAGCCAGGGCAAATTCAATCGATATTTGAGACTGAGTGCAGGCTTCCGAACAAAGGCAGACGTCGGCGGAGCATGTCGACTTCCAGGTCCGCCGACGTTGGCCGACGGCGCGTCAGCAGACCCTGTGCCGACGGACCCTGGGAACGCAGTTGTGACCAAGCATATTTGATCATTTTGACCAGGACAGCTGCCCCGGGCTCAAATCGTGTCCATTTACCTCGGGAATAGGCCCATTCGATGCGGGTTCAAATTGCGCAGCAAATGGTCTCCTCGGATTACTACAATCCGTTCCTGGAACAGCCACTTGGTTTTCACCGCATTCCTGCACAGGCGATAGCAAGAGGTGATTGATCTCTGGATCATGGACTCCTTCCCACGACCCCCCCAGAAAAGGCAACCCGCATCAATTCAACGGCTCATCCAAGTCAGTTATGTCGGATTGCTGTGCTCCTCAACGTGTTGTGCACTCACTGTGTCCCCAATATGCTCTGAATGCTTAGTAGCCTTACTTCTGAACACATTTTGAAACACAAACTGCATATGGTGCATATGATCTATTTACATAATCTAGTTACTTTCGTCAGTTTTTTTCGTAGAACATGGGTTTCTAGCCACTGATAGAAAGCATTTGTGGAATTGTGGCTCACATATGATGGAAACGAGCAAGAATTAGAGCAAGAGGTGCCGAACCCGAAATGCCGAGTGATGCCGTTGATCTCGCTTCGCGGACATCAGAGTCCACGATCCAGAGATCAATCACCTCTTGGGCGATAGCGCAATGGTCCCTGCCGTCAGCTGGCTTTAGCCCAGACTCTCATGACATCCCGTTCCGGGAACCCTGTCATGAGGGGATGATCCGAGACTATCGACGGCGCTAACATGGAGCCTGGAGGAATACCCTTTGGGCAAGGCAGGTCATGAATTTGAGGTTGACTTATCCTGAATGGATCATGGGGTATTTCCAGAGCCTGCGCTACAACCCCATTGTCTAGGCCCCGGCCAGACCCTTCAGCGCGGCCCCTTTATTTGGTGCTCATTGGTGATGGATGAAGACATGTCAAGCACGTGACTGCCCACACTTTTCTTGAAACCTGGAGAAACCTGGTATTTAAATACGGTATTATATTATCACAGGAAAATTACTATGAGCTACTGTATAGACTCACATTGGACCCACATACTGTACTATTTCGACTGAGTGTTGAGGGTGACTCGGACACGTGACGGCCGATTTTTCTGAGGCCGTTATGTAAAAATCGCGCCAATTCAAAAGAAATTTGTCGGCCATCTCGATGAGTGAAAATTCCGAAATTAATGAACCCTTGGTCGAAATAGTACAGTAGACACCATAGACCCTATAGACACTATAGATCTAGACATGGTGCTATATCCTCTATGTGTCTATGCATGTCTATACAACACCTCATAGAAGCCATAGCAATTTGGGTTTCCCTGATGGTGGGAAAAAGTGGCGCTTCCAGGTCACCTTCCCGTACTGTTAAGTACTGGGTACTTGTCCACCTAAGGCTTTTGGCCTATGGCCAAAGACCACTAGTTTCATTACACTGTCCGTACGGGTTAATGATGAAGGCATGCATCCTACCAATCGATCAAACCAATTGGGTCGAATTTTGGTGATCATTTGAGGCCATGGTGAATTTTCTCCGCTGGCATGACAAAAATAGCCAAATTCAGGGTACCTGACCACTGGCCCACAGACACTGTTAGGGGTCAGATTAGCGGTTGCGGCATATCTGATGTCCAATTGAAGGTCCTAATTGACATTTCTATGCCTTGAAACCCAAATTCAGAGCTATTCGTGGGGGTTGAATATTTAATTCAGAAGCAGAGAGCATAAGGCAGCATTACTATTGGTAACTAATCGAGCCCAGCGCAACGGTCAGAAGGCACCGTTGACTAAAAAAGACTACAGATGACTTCATAAGATGGATATAGACATATCTGAGTACCTACCTCCACTACTTGAACTACCCACCCCCTACAAAAATCTTGCCGTCTGACCCATAGAATTTGGATGATTCAATGTATTGAAGGTCAGTGAGAGAGGGAAAAAAAGATATAATATTGGGATAGGTATGAGGGTCAAGCATTTAGTAAGACAAGAGACAATACCAAATCCCAGGCCTGTACCTCAGACAGTTCTCCTGCTGTGCGGGTGGTTAAGTTGTCTGGCTTGAGGCCGCATTTCAATGCTTTGTAGGCATCTCTCCGAGAGGACGGCCGATATAAAGGATCGCATGTGGCTCTGTTTGGAGCCCTGAAACAGGCTAGTAAAACGAGGCCCCAAAGTCGTGGATTGACCAAGTATTGGTCGAGAAACAAGCGGCGAAGGTTGACGGAGTTGTGTTCTCACGTGTCGGCCCGCACCGAACGGCAGCACAGTTTTCGATCAACCCATCACTTTGCCTCGAAATTGGACACAGACTGGCATCTGAGGCCCTATTCCCTCCACGGAGTGCAACCTAGTCATATCCTTGTGTGTACAGCACTCTATTCTTCAAATGGTCAACTGCCCCGACTGGTCAACTACTCAGTCCCCAATAGTAGATGCCCGACGGACGGGATGGGACGTACAGTACCATGATTCAATGATTTGAATGAATACGTCTCGTCGTCCCCTGCACATCCGGCGGCCGAGGGCGGTTCAACCCGCGCACTGTGACAATCATATTTTGATAGCTTCATGGTCTGATGATAGTCAGGTACTGCATAAAAAAGCTTTCATAAGAGTCATAGATGATCGGCAAGTACTGCAGTCCCCAGGACTCCAAAGATAGCGATGCAACCGAACACGATGGAAGTTTGCATCATGACAGGCGGAGAAATTGTTCAGGGCATCGTTTGCTGATGTCCGCAGCCACGATTTGTTGCATATATTCCAGGACTATCTTCTGGACTCAGTCAGTCGCCACGACGTTCCTCGGAATCGCCACAAGGTTTGTGATTCTGCGGTTTTGAGGTGGCGTACATCTTACCTCATTCCTAATTATAAAAATTTCCCCAGCTCGCTGTTTTTCCAACCATCATGACACGTAGCTGAAACAGCGGGAGAAGAATTACGAATACAATCGGCTATCCCCAACCTCCGTCGTCTCGAGCCTGGATCGCGAAAAGCTAGGACCCAAATAAGAAGGGAAGGCCATTAGTTCCGCACCCATGGCTTTGCGGATCGGAACAACTCGACTCATGGGATCACCGTGCTGTTATCCCAAGTCTTTTCAACATCATAATTCCACGCACGCATGTAGCGTTCGACGAAAGAATCCACACAGATGCGAGTCCCGATTCCGAACAGCATCATGCGGGCTGCTCGTTCGGTACTGCCCTCCGTTGAATCGTACAGCCAGCGATCAGGGTCAAATTCGTCGGGACGGGGGAAAACGCGGGGGTCCCTATGGATGGACCATGGTTGAGTGGCGACGACAGTTCCGGGAGGGCGATTGTTTCCCATTAAATTGTAATTTCCCGTTGACGGAACCACGCGTTCTAGGATACCAGTGAGCACACCGTGAAGGCGAAACCCTGGCCGACGTGTGGGAATGCGGCAGCCACCCGTCAAAAGATGACATACCTTCCGAAATCAATGCATTCAAGTAAGGGAGATTCTGGAAGACAGAAAGATCTGGGATGACCCGGGGATCTGGCATAACATTGTCGATTTCCTTCTGTAGTTTCTGCATCACATCGGAGCGGCAGGATAGCTTCCAAGGTCTCCGGAGGTCGGATGAGGTCGCGCATGACCATGTGGGTCATATAGGTCCGAGAAACTTCAGAATGGTGGCTTTCCCGTGGCATTTAGCAAGCGTGGAGGACCCTGGAAGTGCTGGGAAGGTGATAGCAGGGGGGTTCTGTGTCCTATCAGATGTTCTATCCACTCGAACGGTGTCTGTGTGTCTGATTATCGACGAAATCCATCATTATATGATTTATATCAGTCATAACTTGAAGGCAGTAGTGACTGTCAGTCACAGCCGTGGACGCGAGCGACTGACGCGAGCTGATGCGAGCCGAGCTGCCGAAGTCACCTGACTAGCAGCGTCCGGCGAAAACAGCGAAGCAGCGTCCGGCGCGGTTTTACTTTGAACTCCCCTATTGATACCTGTTTCGCGTTAAGCAGCTCATCGCGCCTCAACGCCCCTCTGAACTGCCGCAGCTGGCGCTGTAGCTCCAGCGAGCTCCCATGTCGCAAAAATCAGAATGCGGTTATACACACCTATATGCGCATATAAGTTGATAAGATTGACGGGGGAATTATAAGACTCGAACAAACCTATAATTTCTTATAACTGCAATTATATTTATTACAGCCATTATAGCATCTTATAACTGACTTCCCCAAAGCCATTTTTAAAAAAAATCCGCCCCCCCTTCTTCACCCTGGCTCACAATGGAATCATGGAGAAGAAGTATATTCAAGCATCTACGACACAACAGAGCTAACTGCAAGGCCAGAAGGTACTGTGTGGTTGATGACTTGGCCACGGAAAACTGTGTGATGACATATGAGCGAGGTCGGCAAGAGAAACGGAGGGCTACGCACCAAGATCAACTGAGCGCAAGACATGGAAGACCTGTAGGGCCATTGAGTGCAAGCGAGGGACGAAACGGTGAAGGCGTACAGATGACGACGGCCCGCAGAGGTGAGAACATTGTAATGGAAGGTTAGCAGCGGCACCGGGTGGCGGGTTGGTGGCGACACACCTGGGAGTCGATGAGATGGTGGGAGGAGGGAAGGAGAGGTGCCGTGACGCTCCGCAGACCCGAGCTACTTTATACCGTCATGCTCCACAATGACATCACACCACTCCATTCCCCAGATGTCCATTTCATTTCTCACCGACCGTCCCAATGCAACAAAAACACACTGAACACCCCGCCGACTCGGATACCGCCCATGTGTCCGACTCGGAGCCTGAGCGCAGGAGCCCAACGATCACCATTGGCGCTTGGGCTCCCACGAGAACTTATTAATGCTAACTCGGCTATGCAGAGTGCTAGCTGGATTGATGCGGCCACGCGCCAAACGTCCGACCGCAACCTGCGCCGCTTCCTTCGGAATGCCTTTCCCGATGCGGGCATGAAGAACGACGACCAGCAGGTGCTCAAGGTTTGAGTTATTGTGGAAGTTGGACGCTGAGCTCACGGAAATACACTGCCAACCAAACGTCCACTGGATTTTCACTGAAAGTTGTACCAGCAGAAACCCGCCGGGCTGATCTGTGGAAAACATTTTGATTCCAGCGTAATTACGCAGATCGGCAAAACACTGGATTTCCAGCGGATCTGTCAGTGGACATCCAAAGACCTCTGATTGCATCAAACAAGGGCGCGTGCTGACGGACTTCGCAAGACTTGGGCTCGAAGACGGCCGGGAGACTTGTCCAAGCCCACTTTGAGTTTTCACCAGAGCTTAACCATTTGTGCTTTATTTAACTGACGCAGCCCATTCTGATCCAAGCATGTTATCTTCAAAGAGTCTAAATTTTAGTGTCATGGGTTGGTGGTACACAGTGGTAGTGCCTGTTGGAGAAGAGAGGAACACTGACTAGGATGAACTATTTGCCTTCTATGGCTTCCTTCGTCTATTGGTTGTACTGTCATTTGCTAAGTTTTCGGTAGTTTTTTGCCCCCAGGTTCGAATCCCGGCTTCTGTATGTTTTAAATATTACTTCTTTGAGCGATCGCTTATTCCGCAGTGGAAATCCAGCGGTTTGCCGACCTGCGTAATTCTGCTGGATCTGCAAACGTTTTCCAGAGATCCCGTTTCCACTGGAATCCACAGGAAATTTGGTTGGCAGTGTAGCTGCGGCCGCATAAATCTATTTATATCTACTCGCGCGAAGATTTTACGGAGAAGTTTGATCTTCTCCGCTGCAACCCAGACTTTCAAGTCAACGACCGATTTGATTGTGTCAACATCAACATGGATAACGACCCTCTTGCCTTCGGGAGGCTCCTCGCTCCTCTTCTCTGTCCGACTTCCCTCTGGGAAAGACGAAGATGTCGCGCTGGTGCAAATGTTCAAGCGCTCGTCGTTCAAACCGAGGACGATCTGGGAGAATTGCCGCATTCTCGAGGACGGCAAGACCATGTTTGTTCTCCCACGGTATTTTGTTCGCGGTGCCCATTTCATTAACGCGTTCGGAGCCCCTGGATCGAAGGTGGAGACTACATTCTACCTCAATGATGTAGTTGACTTTGACTGGTTTCTTCAAGCCGGAAATTGAATTTATTTGTGTTCAACATACCAAAAAAAAAGATTCCTCGGGGGCCCTGAGTTATAATGGCCTATAAGACCCTGGCGAGTTATAAGAGGCTATAATTGCGCTATGATATCCTTAAATTCGGCCTGTAACCGGCTGTAATTGGATATAAGATGCTATATTGGCCTATAACCGAAAAGCGATTTTTGCGACACATGCCCCATGCACAAAGCCTCGAGTTGCTCGCATAAAGCTTGAACCTCCGCGGTGGTAGCTTCAGGTATGCTGTCTTGGTCTTCGTCGTCTTCGTCATCTGAATCGACTTCCATAATCTCGCCCCGTTCAACTGCCAATTCGTGTTTCGCAGCCTCGACAATTTCCGAGTCTCCACCTTCAAACGTGTACGTCGATTCGCCCACCTCCAGTTCCGCGGGGGGGTCGAGCATCTCATCCAGCGTCGGCGGGGCTCCGATGATGCGCTTCCGGACTTTCAGGTCAGCTACAAGAGCTTCGAGACGGTGCTCGAGCGCGGTGATCTGAGCTGCAACGGATATCTTGATGGTGAGTCGAGAAACCTCTTGAGCCGCCTGCGCCAATTCTTCGACCTTATTCAGGGCGACCTCGACGTCGTTCTCGGCGACCAAAATCGCACCCAGCGCAGCGGTCCAATCCGCCTCGACGTAGCGTGTCCCGAGACGTTTCTTGATGGCTTCCTGCGCTTCGGGCATCGTCATTTTACTCGATCTTGTATAGTCCCGGACGATCTCCCATGCGCCGGGGTCGGCAGCTGCGGGCTTTCCAAGGGCGACCGGTTGGCTCTCCTTTTGGATCCCGGTGTGTCTCCAGCAATGTGCGATGGTCTCCTGACTGACAGCGTTCCACGCTTCTCGTGCCATGCACATGGCTTCGAGAATATTAATCTTGTAGATGTCCCGCTCTCCCGCCTCGTCAAGATCTCCTGCGCGTGCACAGTACGCACGGCGGTAGTGAGCCTTAAAACATCTGATGATCCCAGCGTCCAATGGCTGAACGAACGACGTCATATTGGGCTCGAAGAAGGCGATGGTGATGTTGCGCGGTTTGTAACGAATGGTGTGCCCACCAAAGTTGTCGAGGGTGAGTCCGATATACCGATTCTGTGCGCGCATTCGGTTGTCAAGTCTGATGACCCACTCTTCAAACAGGTCCGTGTTCATCCACGACTTAGCGTTGTTGCGATAATAAAATCCGAGTGCTTTCGCGGTTTTCTTTTTGAACGCACGCGGCTTCGCGGATTTTCCAATATAAATCGGGTCGAGTTTCTCGGTGCCACTGGCGTTGCAAGCAAATCCGATCGTGATTCGAAACTTCGAGCGCTTCTTTCCGCTCATCTGCTTGGTCGCAAGTCCGCGATCGGGAGGTGCGCTGAGCAAAGTCATAAGATGAAAGTTCGAAGCAGGTTTGGTGTTCACTTACAATGCAAACAGACCAGTCTCGTCAAAATTGAAGCGGTCATTTGGGTGAAATTTGGCGAGGAACTCGCCCATTCGCTCCCGCTCTGCTGCTACGTCGGCTAGATTAACCGAACCAGCTTCTCCATGCCGTCGGCGCTCCTTGATTTTGTAGGCTTGGCAGAATGGGAAAATCCATCCATCCCCCTTCAATCGTTGGCTCTCGGGGATCCCAAGCTGTTCCTCGAATCGCGCGCGCTTCGCTTTAAGCATCGGACCGTTCGGGCTCTCCCCCTTTGCCTCCATGCTTTTCACCCACAGGAACAGAGCACGCTCCACTTCTGGCGAGGTGACGACACGTTCGCGCTTCCCGGAGAGTGCGTTTGGATTGCTCTCCACGCGCTTCTCCATTTCCGGTCTATTGGCGAGTTTGCGAGAGAGAGTGGACTGCGTGAACTCGAGAGCTCCTTCCGCTCGGGTCGCAAAGTGCTTCACGACATCTTCCTGACTGACAGCTGGATGGTCATCGACCCAGGCATAGACCAGCAACCAGTCGGCAAGGGTAAGCTGGGGTTTTCGGCCGCTTGCCACCGGCTTGGCGGACGTCTTCGGCTTATCCCCCTTGCGAACCTTTGGCTTCGGGTCCTTGGTTTTACGTTGGTAAGGTTTAACTTCTCGGGGCTTTCGCTGCTTGGCTGGGGCCATTTCGGTGGGGAAGATTAGAAAAATTGGCATATACGAGCACTCTGTATCTAAATACGATCGCATGTTGCCAAATTAAGCATGTTGGGTGGCGAATTGAGAGCCGGGCCACCCATTGTCGCCTAAATTGGGTCATCTCATTTTGCATATTTGCCTCCATAGGGCTATGCATAATCAAAATGCATAAAATTATGCATATCCCCGCCTCCCGACGTGGTTCCGGACCAAAACCTATGCATTATGAGAAATATGCATTATGAGCTAATGCATTATGAAAAAGTCGACTGTACAAGCTTCATCTATTGAAGCGTCTGTCTACGAGAGACTACCAAAGCCGCGCAAATAACGCGTGACGCGCGCGTGTCTGGGATTCTCGACCTTGTGCGTACAGCCCGCGGCTGTTGCTTCGGGCGGCTTTCTGAGCGAGGTCCATCGTGAGCGGTCGAATAATGCCCAAAGGCGGCGGCAGCGAAAAGCTGTCATGGGCTTGAACCCTGCGCATCACTAGGACTCATGAGTCATCGGACTCATCGTCACTCGTGGCTGAACTAACCTGAGAGAGAGTGCCGTCGGGAGCCTCTGCGTTGTACACCTGAGGTTGAGGGCTAACAACGTCGAACAGCTCCACGGTATCTTTCACGCTTAACCCCGGGGAGCACAAACTCTTCCATTCCAAGTTAAACTCGCGCTTTAATTTCCCCCTATTTCGCATGCCCGCGTGCTGAATGACCACGTCCATTGGTCCAACGTACTCTTGGACCTTCTCGCTACCACCTTCGAACCTTCGCTCTGCCATGGCGCCGAGGCTGTTCTAAACTTCAAAAACGGCATACCCCAGTCGGTGACCTACCCTTCTGGTTCGGCTTCTGGTTGAGTGGGAAAAGAGTCAGGGATTTCAGATCCACCGTAATAATTTTCACGACGGAAGGTTCGTGAGTAGGATTATGCTTTTTCTGTGTTTCACGAGGTGGGAAAAAATTGAGCAGAGCGAATGGCCCGGTCCTGAATCGAACGGGGGACTTTCTGACTGATCCTCTCAGGCCGGCACCATGTACAGATCTCAGATGGACTCCAGGTGCTACCAGGCCTCTCTACCCTTATTCTCGACCTCCATACATGCTCCAATTTGCGAAAGTGGATGCAGGGAGGAACCACCAAAAAAATTGACGAGCAGAGTGAAGGCCCAGCCCAGAATCGAACAGAGACCATCTCCTGAATAGTCTCAAGTGATATGGACAGAGATTGCAGATGGACTCTAACTCTAAGTGCTACCAGGCCTTATTCTGCATACTTTTTGACCTTCATGCATGCACATTAAATGGTGATTCAGCAGAGTCATGGTCAGCGCTGATGATTTTTTGAAAAGCTGAAGCGGCATGGAGAATGGCCGGCCCCGAATCAAACGGGACCCTCTGCTTCATTTAGCTCAGACTGGTAGAGATCTCAGATGCACTCCGCATGCTACCAGGCCATATTCTAACCATGGGCAGCTCGATAAACCCTCTCCATCGATTCAATAGGGGACTGACCCCAAAAAAAAGATTGCGAACTTGATGCCCCGAATCGAACAGGAACCATCTGCTGAATAGTCTCAAGCGATATCAATCTGAGTGCCAGACCATCCAATGACTCACGGACCAGAAGTGGCATGTCATAACGCACAATGAATGCTAGACCAGAGCAGAGTCGGAAAGATTGTCCAAAATTGACGAGAAGCAAGAAGGTTTGGACTGCCATGATGTAGTGCCACGGAGGCCCATGATGAAGCCTTGAAATATGTTTTGTATGCCGGTACCCAGCTACAGAATGGGGGAGCTTGCAACAATCTCAGTGATCAAGGTTTAGATAATGGATAAAAGTCTAGTTTTGAAATACATATTCACTAAGGTCCATATCATAAGTATCTAATGTGAATCCAAGCTGAGCCCTCCGTGATGTGTCCTGCTCCAACATTATCATAGAGTCCGTCACATTTGGTCTTTGTAATCGGCTCCAAGCAAACGGCGTCCGAAATGCAATACCATTCAGGGTCTTGACTCGTGAAATGGCTACGAAAGAAAGCCCGGAAGAAAAATCCTTTGGGCCGAGATCAATCACAGCCTTTTTAAGAGTGAGCCCTTGGCTCTTGTGGATCGTGATTGCCCAGGCTGTAGTCAGCGGAAGCTGAGTCCTTGTTAGAGACTTCCCAGTTTTGTCGTCCCATCTTGAAGTCACTGGAACAATTGGAACCCATGATGGATCAATTCCTTCCCTCTCTGGAACGGGTGGTCCTGTATTCATGTCAGTTATTGTCAAGTAAATTTACAGTCAAAATAGCTACCAGAGTAACAACCGTCATCGCACTTCACAAATACCGCCGAGGGCAGATTCATTTGTGGATTGGACCCTGGTTGGAACCCGATTTTTTTAACAGTTCCTTGGGCACCATTAACCAAGCCTTCAGATATTTATGTTAGAAAATGTGAGAGGGACATGAAAGCACTGTTGGATGTACCTTTTGATGTCCAGACATTTCGGGTAATCATAACTCTTGCTCCCTCAGCCAAGAGCACTTCTTTCTGCAAACCCTCAGCATCCTCCTCAGATGCTTTCTTAGCTTCGGGGCCATTGTGTCTTGCCATGCATTGAAGAACAGGCTTCCCAAGTGATGCAAGACGATGAGTGTTCAAGTTCTTTACTGCCTCTTTTGTCGGAAGCAGATATAGAGTATCTTCGAACTCCTGGCGATCTCCCGGTGTCAAGTGGTCCCAAAACCGTGTTGAAAAAAGTGCATGGTCTTCAGAAGAGCTTTTGTATTCACGAAGTCTTAATAGTGCTTCCCGGAATTTTATCTGCTCTGGATCATCCCCCTGCTGCCGGAAAACCTTCTGGAGTGTCACTGACTGAGTAAAGGACTCAATGACAGCTCTCCCTTCTGCAGAGAGGCCACTTCGACGCCCAAGTGCAGGTTTAGTAGAGTAGAGGGGTGTATCCCCGATGGGAGGAAGCTGACAGAAATCTCCAAAGATAATTGTAGGAACCCCTCCGAAAATTTCATCCTTGAGTGCAGGAAATGCTTGACGAAGCCGTCTGTCGCAGCGACCCATCTGTGCCCTCCCAATCATGGACTTTTCATCGATGATGAGCAGTCTGACATCCTTCCAGCGAGTCTGGAGTCGCGTGAGCCCTGTACGAGATAGCTCGCTGAAGTCCTTTTTCTCCTTGGCTGGAATGCCCAACCCAAAGTTCACAGTCCAGCCACGGATGCCAAAGGCCGAAATTCGAGTTGGAGCCAATCGGACTGTAGGATCTTTTGCACCATCCTCGGTGTCATCCACTTTGAAATATTCCCGAAGCGCTGCTGTTATACACCAGATAAGGAATGATTTCCCTGTCCCAGTTGTGCCATCCACATTAATCCGAAGAGGAGGTGGTTTGTCCCCTGGCTCGTCCGAGTCCATTCTCTTGAAATACGCCATGACCTGAAGGAAAACATCGCGCTGCTCTCCTTGTAACTTTGTGTAGTCGTAGTTTTCAGGCAAGGCCTGGATCTCATCATTTGGTGACTCTTTCACCTGGTCTGCAAGCCAGGAGATTGAAGCATTGATTGTCATCTGATCAGCAGAATTTCCCACCCAGTCGTATTCAAGATCCATATCTCGTTTCCCAAGGTTCCCCAGGTTAGACTGGACAGATTCGTTTGGAGCACGGCCAGCCTCCTGCATCCATTCAGCTTGATAGTTCTGATCCTGAGGATCATCTTGCTGAATGGACTCTGAGTCACTATCATCAGCGCCCTGAGGGACTGCTGCCACAGTAGGAAGTGTGTCGTCTGCATACTCGTGGTGATCCAAACATACAGCATGGTATGCGACAGCCCAGCTGGCATACCTTCCAGGTTTGCCATCTGCAGTTCGAGGCAATGTCTCGCTTTCCAGAAGTCGTTCTCTCTTGATGAATGGATGATTGAGAATCATTCTGGCATAGCAGTATTTTTCGTAGATCTCATTGTTGTCACGGTCTGGCCGGAAGCGAGGACAATACTGACAATGTAAGGTAGTGCTCCCTTGCCTCCACATTTGTGAACAGTCTGCTTCCAGTCCCAGTGTGTTGCAAACTTGAGAAGGGAAACATCCTTTAACAATGCAGGACTCTCTTCAACACATTTCTCGTATCTAAAGGAATTGTCATTTGGATATTGCAGGAGTCAGATTTCTCATACCTATCAATCAGAGTCAGTTTGTTCACTGCACTGTTCTCAAAGTCAAGTTCCCCAGATTTTGAATCTGGGTCAACACATAGACTGCGTGGAGTGCGACGAGAGCTGCGAGTAAGCTGACAGCCCAAGAGAATGTGGCATGTTTCCTGGGCTGATATATCACGCTCTGCAGCAAAGGTAGAGAGCATTTTTTGATAGGTGATCCCTGCAGCATCTGTATCTTTTAGATGGGAGATTGCAGTTTGAAGAACAGTTTGATAGGATGCGGACTGGCTGTCTGCCTTGCTAGCATATTTGGCAACATATGCTATAACTGCCTCACGATTGATAACTGGTCGGAAATCAATATTGGCACGCCAAGTAAGAATGACACCGGGGTTATGGGCAATAAAGTTGAATAGCCGGCAAGAGATCCCCGAATCTGATTGCCGGCATCACTGAAAGTTTCCAAGTCGCCAACGTAACGGCCACCTCTGATCTAGCATTCACATACGACCACAACAAGGCTAACGTTTAACAAGCTGCCGTACTTGCCATGTCAGCTCGTCATTTATATTGCCTTACGGGGCCGGAAGCTACGCAGCTTAGCTCTCACTGACTATAAATTGACACCCTGAGCGCCACCGCCGTCGCCAAGGGGTACCCGCCGGGGAATGCCAAGACATTAGGTAAGAGGGGAGGGGAGGTCTGAGATCCTTATTTCACTTTTGGAAAAAGTTGCGGGACACCTCAAAAACACGTTTTAGACAATTTTTTAAAAATCTATCTTTTTTAGTTTTCTTTGGGTGGCCATGGGCACTCGGGGAGCAAGTTTGGCTCATCCTAATTCGACTCCAATGCGATCGACATCGATGCCAAGCACACTCAGTACACCTCCCACATTGGCCGAAAATACTGTGCCTGCCATCAAGATCACTGCTGATGAGGTTGGCATGGATTCAGAGGCCCCTTAGAAGTCTTGTATGTGGCATGGCCCGGGTAGGGTAATGAGGCGTGCCCAGTGCACTGTTGTCGCATCAGACGAAGAAGGCGAAGGCCACGGCTGTGCTGACCCACATTGCACCGAAACTGGTAACATAGAAATGGTTGAATGCACTGGCCCAGCTTGTGGCTCCAAGGTTTGTGTTTACAGACTCACTGCACACAGCTCAATCTCTTCCAAGTTTCATTTGTGTTGTGCAGGCTTGAAAACTATCTGAGTGGTACTGCGATGACTAGTGCCACATAAATGCTGGTGGAAGGGCTCGCAAAAAGCATTGTGCTAGGTATTAGCCAGGAGATAAGGGGCACTTTTAGGTGCCGAACTCTTTTTATTTCACTGCGATGAATAATTACTTCAATGCTGAGAACAATTGAACGAAATTACGCCGCCGCCACGGCTGCACTTTGTACACAGCAGTAAATGTCCGTTTAGACGAAGGTCCACTGAAGAAATCGATAGCGTTCAGTTTGTTTCACTTTGGGATACACATGGGAGATTTCTTTAATGGAAGCAACACTATGTGGATGGTGATGATTGATTGTGCAGGCTAGCAGCGTTTGGGAAAGCTTTGAGGCTTTGACTCTCGAGTCTTCGTACGGTCACCATACTTTAGAACCCTCCGCCCCTTTCCGCCGCCTACTTTCCGGTTGCAGGGTCGCTGCATTCAGTCCTCTCGCTTACCTTCTCACGATTGTCTCCGTCGATGAATGAATACTGTACGTTACTCGCGACATACTTAAGGGTCTCGGTGAGTCCTCCGCACGCACCCACTGATTCTCTCGTTTGTGGCCCTCTTTTCTTGCCACACATCGCTTTCTTCTTGTCCATAGTAATCATGGGGGAGTTCGATCTCACTATTGGTACACTTACATTATTGCGTGCTCCCACATCCGCAATTAATCTTCCCTGATACATAGGGGTTACCTTGATGGGAGTGATGAGTGAGTTTGGCAGATTCCCTCTCGGGCTTGGAAATTCTGACCTGGTCGTTTGTTCCGTCAGTCAACACCTACCTTACGGGAGTTATCATGTCCCAGTTCTTTACATATTTGAATTCTAGTGCATTTTGTATGTGTCGAAGTATCTGAATACTGAAACTCAGAATCTTCCAGGGTTCAACGATCCTTTGTGGCTCAAGTAAGTATTAATCTGTGTTGTTCACTTTGAACCTGATGTTTTGCAGGTCTATGGTAGCCTTTCTTTTCATCATCAATATCACCCAGGCCGCAGCGGTTGTATATATGACATAGTGAGTCCCTCAATCCGTGTCCGCAGCAACATTTCCTCATCGGGCACAGGTTCTACTGTGTAACGTGAGCAACTTGGTTCTCTGAAACTCTGACGGAAATACATGGTTTCTTGCAGGAGCTTTACAAATCCAAGTGTCGTTGCAAGTAAGCTTTTAAACATCCGGTAGAGATAGATCAATTCAGCTAACTGATACGTAGTCGGTATATGGTCATATCCTTTTACGGCCTTCGGTGAGCCTCCCGCAATGTCCCCAGACTCTGGTTAAAATTTCTTCAGTTACGGCCGTCCTTGCAGTCATCAATCAGACGTATCAAGCATGGCACATATACGTCTTCACCCAGAACAAAAATCTCGTTGGTTTTCTCGTCGTCGCTGCGCTGGCCACATGGGGGATGGGCATCGCAGCTGGGATACAGGCTTTGAGTAAGTGCTCTACAGAGTTTAATAAATGGTGCTGAGACTTTTCTCTGCACAAGACTCGCAAAGCTCATTGCGCTGCAGCCCGTCGTCGAGGCAAATCTTGCTCTACAATGCGCTATCGACGTCATCATTGCTAGTAAGCTGCGCAGGTACCGTCCCCTAGGATGCCGATCTAACCTCATGTGAAATAGTATTAACCGTCATCTTCTCCCGCTCGAAGAACAGCTTCGGGCGGACGGACGAGGTGCTCAACCGCCTCATTCACACTGCAATTCAATCTGGATTCTTCACTGGTGCGTGCTCCTCCGGTTGTGCTTCCCGTATGCAACTCATGTCCAGCGCGCCGCAGCCGTCTTCGCACTCGGGAGTTTGCTTTCGTTCAGGTTCTCTCCCGGGACCTTCATGATCGGGCTATTTTCCATCTCCATCGGGCGTATTTATACCCATGTAGGTCCACCCCTTCCGCTGCTCATGACTCCGCACTCACTGTGCACAGACGATGATGGATTACCTCATCACCCGCGAGCAACTGCGCAACCTCCTCGCTAATGAGGGAAACTTGATCTCCTTCCCGCAGTTCGCAGGCGGAGGCGAGACGATTATGATGCGGTCCAACCCATCAACGAAGACCGGGGCCAAGGACCCTGAGGCGCTCCGAGAATTGGAAGAACCAAAAGGTTGGTGTGTTGAACCAAGGTGTGCTGCCGTAACCTGATACTCAATTGAACCTCAGAAAGGAGATTTTTTCCCCTTGCGCTCGCACAAGTCGGAGGAGAAATCGAATCTAAGTAGCTCCATAATGACTCGCCTCCGCCTCCCTGGAGCTATATTATACTGACATGAGTCCACAATGGGAACTGCATTAATATTGGAATTCAATTCATTTACTCCTCTTGGGTGTTGGGGCCAACCTCTGGATCGCGGAACATTGGTTTTTTTTTTGTGGGCGACCTTCACATTTCGTATACATTTGGCTTCCCACTCCAACACCCTTCTCCGGGCTCCTACTTCTGAGAGGATAACAGTCGAGGCAAGAATCCAAAAATTTGCATCATGCCCTCGATATTTTCTTAATGTTTTCCACTCCCTCTGGGGACCCTTCTTGCTTAAGACAGCAGAAATCCAGCACGAGCTATCGGCTGACTGGTCACTCCGTGAGCAACCATTCGCGTGTGCAAGGGTCCGTCGGGTTGAATCCCAAGAGGTGATTGATCTCTGGATCATGGACTCCTTCCCACGACCCCTGGAAAAGGCAACTCCCATCAATTCCATCAACGGCTCATCCAAGCTATTTATGCTGCATTGCCGTGCTCCTCAATGTGTCGTGCACTCACTGTGTCCCCAGTATGCTTTGCATACCAAGTAACCTTACCCCTGAACTCATTTTGGAACATAAAACTGCATACGGTGCATATAATCTATTTAATCCAGTTACTTTCCCGAGTTTTTACGTAGAACATAATTGTTAGTTGTGTAGCCATTGGTAGAAAGCATTTGTGGCAGGAAATAGCAAGAATTAGAACAAGAGGTGCTGCATCCGAAATGCTGACTGATGCCATTGATCTCACTCAGCAGACATCAGAATCCACAATCCAGAGATCAATCACTTCTTGTAATCCTAGGCCTTGAAGGATCGGAAATGTGGAGCTCCCGAAACAATTGACTTGCTCATTTCGGCTATGGCTAGCTATGGTGCTGAGTACCACCTTCAAATTGTCTAGGATTCACATCTAGATGAGACATCGCTCGAAATGATCGTGAATTCTGGCCCCAACCATGCGACCCAGATACACAAGATCATTGAAGGTGCCCTATCATCCCCAGCGACCAGATCAAGACCCAACTAGTACATAATGGGCCATTGGCCCGGCGGACCGAATGAGAGCTGAGGCCGAATTCATTTCGCCGCGGAAACAAGGCGCGTATCGAGGAGGCGATAGTCTACTGCCATATTCGGGCCATTCAGGATAGAACGCTGTGTACAGGTCAGTGCAAGTCCGCTTGGCAAAATGCGGGGTGAACGAAGGGGCTTTCGATCGACAACCGATGCAGTACTACCATCATTGACAGCTGGGCGCTGATCTAAGTATTTCATTCAACTCGCGCTGATCGCATAAGCAGGTCAGCACGATCCTTGGTATCCCACTGAGTTTCAGTGCATACAATGAGCGTTGTGTACGGACGGCCAGCCAACATTCAGGCACCAGCAGTTGGAAGTCCAGGAGCAACTGCCGGGGTCCGGACCAGGACTTACAACATCTGTGCCCTGGGCCCGACCATCGTGCGCATTTGCACCCCACGCCACGTGGACTCCAAACTAGAATGGCAAACTTGCGACAGGAATCTGACAAAGTTGTGTCTTTCAAGACATCTCAGTAGGCGATGGTACAGCGGAGGTGAGTTTCTTGGCCAGGCTGACCGCACTTTCAGGTTCGCCGCGGCGATGTCCTACAGTGGCCACCAGCTGAAGCGATCCTAGACTGGAGCTTGGCGCGTCGGGATAGCGCTCAAGCTGTGACATTGGGCGGCCGATAAACTAGAAAGATGGTGACGCACGGAGATCCAAACTCCGCCATCTGCATCCGCGCTGTGTGCATCAAAAGACGCGCCGCGCCCGCGCTGCCACCGTCGCTGTCCGCGTCGTCCGAGCTTGCATCGTGGTGGCATCTGCGGCGTGGGCGTGGGCGGGAGCAGCGCCGGGTGTCTACGGCGCAGACCGTGACCGCGTCGCCGCGGCGACGGAGGCGGCGGGGGCATGGGAAGCGGCGGGTGCGCGTATGCGGCGCGGGGACGCGGGTCCAGGGCGCGTCGCCGCGCATATCGAGATTGTCCCTCGGCACCGGCACCTCCGCGCCGACGCGCATTCCATCGTTCGCCGCGCACCGTCTCCATCAAGCGCACCGTTGTACATGTGTCCTCCTCGTCCCCACCCACCTCAGCCGCTCCCCACCCGCGCCGCTGATAAGGCGTGCATTCAAGCACGCATGAAAATTACGATTTTTGCGATTTTCAACTTACCATTTACTGCCCAAGTGAGATTGAACCGAGGGTACACATTCTGCCCGGAATGGTGTACTACACCGCAGGAGCCGTAAAGCTGGCATAAACACGTGCTTCCAAATTTACACACTGGCCCTTGACGGGGCCTGAGTTGAGATTGGAGCCTTGCCAGGCACCCCACTAACACGAGCGTTGGTTAAATACCTCGCCGGTGAAGTGTGCTTGAGGTGAACAAGGGAGTAGGAAATATTGAAGTCTAACAAGAAACAAGAAGTGCGCCAGCATTGGTTGATCCAGGACCATTGAATATGAACAATGAATTTTGATAACCAGAGATAAGATTAGAGAAGAGCGGCCAACTGGGCTTCGGCCGAAGTTCTACTGAAACAGTTCGTACCTGCCAATGAATGGCGTGTGAATGGACGGGGAACTCTGCCCGAATTTACACACGGAACGCCGCGCGGGTCCGAATATAGCTCCGAATAGGGCCCCGTACTTCCAAAACAGGTGTAGAAACCACCGAATCGGCGCGCCCAGACTGATGTGGGCTGTGCTGCTGACTGAGAGAACCATGAATACCCCATTTAATATTTATCTCCTTTTACTCTTGTAGCAGTATAAAAGCAGTAGTATTATTCATTTGTAGGGTAGTACACTCTCCCCCCCGATTGTGGGTTCTTGAGTAGACTCGAGACTGAAATAAAGCGGATTGAATTACTTTTGAATTGAGATCACCTGAGCGCCCCGACTCTGGATAACTGAACTGCCTAAGTGCTCGCCAATTGGCTTGTAGCCTGCAGTATCTAGTATCAGTCTCGCACTCCTTGATCCCTTGAAGCTGAAAGCTCGGGACTTGGTGTTAGCCAGCATCTCCCAATCGTATTCATCCTTACGGTTAAATTCCTTGAAGCTGTAAGCTCGGAATAGTCACCCCATCTTTGCCGGACGGCTCCGCTGCATTTTCTGTGCTCAACCCCCTAGAATTGATAGAGCGTAGCTTCTGCATTCACAGATACTTTTACTTTGAATTTGAACCCGAGATCTCTTGAAGGGTGATACGTACCCTACATCCCCGAACACACACACACAAAATATTTGAGATTGGTTGTGAATAAGATTGTATTAGATTTCGGTGTTAGTTGAGTTATCTCGCTACACTTTGATATCTAGTTTGATTTGATTTCACGGCTGCACTCAGGTGCACCGTTTCACCGCGCCGCCTGCATTTGTATCCCCGCCTCCACTTACTTGGTGGGCGTCCCCGGGGGCTTGGTGGGCGCCCGCATCCGCGTTGGCGACGGCCGTGCGCGGCCCCGAATTCGGACTCGCATCCCCGTCCGTGCTCTTCGCCCGCGCAGTCTGCATCCTCGTCAGTGCGTGCACACCGAAGTGAGTGGCGGATAGCACGTATCTTGCACGATTTCGAGCCCGGGGACTCGGACGCGCGCCGCTGCTGGATCTGTAGCTGTGGCGCAATATAGTATCAGCTGTGTGCATCGCGCGCGACGGAGCCGCAATACGGGCGTCGGGGGCACCTGGTTTGTCGTCGGCTTCGGCTTCGGGCACATTCTGCGCGATCAACGCACCGCGCGCTGAGCGCGGGCAAATGATGGGTACCTCCGTCGACTTGGGGCGCGCAGGGCGTAGCAGCGGCCTAGCAGAATGATCGACGTAAGCGAATGGCACGCGCGGGATACGCATAAAAAGACGTACGTTGGTGGATTGTGGACGCGCGGAGGCAGCCGGCATGCGGGATTGAGAGCGGGTACGGGCTTCTCTGCAGGCTCGGGCGCGCGCGCAGCGTATGTGGACAAGACTTCAGCTTCGAGTTGGGGTTCGGCTTGGGCTTCAATTCTGGTTTTGCGCGTGCTGGCTTCAATGACGCGAGAAGGAGCGGGGCGCACAGCCGCCGGGTTCGGCGCGGCGTGGGCGTCGCCGCCGAGAGGCGCGTGTTCGACATCGGCGGGCGGGCACACATATTGTGCGGTGCGGCTTGCACGGGCGTCGGAGGGGGCCGCGTCGTCGTGTGGCATGTCATTCGCGTCGTCGCGTGGCCGCGGCAAGAGGATCGGCGCCCCCTCTCGCTTGCGCGGGGACGGCTGCGAGAGCGTCAGGTCGATTCATCCGCCGTCCTACAGCACGTCAGCGAATCTCCGACGAACAGAAAGAGGCAGGCACACATCGATCCACACCCCATCATCTGGTGCGCGTACATCGACAGACGCGCCGCGCCGCCCGTCCCTGCGTCGGCGTCCATATCTACGGATGCGTCGTTCGTGGTGGTGGCACGGCCGGTTTTCTAGGGCGGGAACAGATCGGGTGATTAAGCGGTTAGAGCTTGCGATGGGATGCGATACAAGGACGCGCCTTCTCCGCTTCACCAGTACCACCGCGCCTCAAGAGGGATCTCGGGGGCACGGCCGGGGCGGGGGCGGGCGTGGGCGTGGGCGCCGTGACGTTCTGGCGCGAGTATCAGCTGAGCAGAGAACGGGCGCGCGCAACACACACCGTCGGGCGGGTGCTGCTGCCTCGCGGTCGCAGAGTGCGTTCACGGCGGTTGCCGACCTGGGACTTCGCGCGCGCAGAGGAAGCGGGCGTGGGACGCGTGACCCCGGCAGGGGCGTTCGCGCGCGTCGTCGGGCGCTGCGCCTTCGCCTTCTCCGGGAGGGCGGGTGCGGGCTCGCTCATGCTCATCGGCATCCGCGTCCCTATCAACGACAAGTCGGGGAGTGCTGAAATGCCGAATCAGGATTGTGCACGGGTGGGGGCGGGGGGCGAGCCCAGGACGTCCCGCTCACTGACATTGCCGAAAAAGTCGTCGTTGTCGCCGCGGAGGGTGTCGTCCCCGGCATCCGCCGGGATCTGGAATGAGAACGACAGCGACGTGTTGGCGGAGAGGTCTGGGAGGTGCCGCAAGCTCAGGTCTGCGAGCGACATGCCGTGCGAGCGTGTATGCAGTCGAGTAGATTAGTGGTGAAGGGTGTAGCTGAGGTCAGGGCGCCTAGGCGGTGGTGGCAAGCGGCAAGCGGAGGCTGTCACATCGCGTCAATATAACCAAGCAAGCGCCAAAGCCGCGCACATAACGCGTGACCGCGCGTCTGCGTGGAATTCGCGAGCTTGTTCGTACAGTCCGAGGTTGTTGCTTCGCGCGGCTAGTCATTCATTGGTCTTTGCTTCCGTCGTCGTCGGGAAAATCCGAGTCTCACTGAAAGCTCACAGGGAAGTTACCAGGACTGGGCGCGCATTTCAGCGGGCTCAAAATTTTCGCACTGCATAATCAGCAGCCCCAGGCCTGTACTTCATATGGAGTGTCCTCAAATCCCTGTGATACATAATCCCCGCTCGCAGCCTTCCCTTCCATCTATCTCAAGTTTAAACTCTCGCTCACTCTTCCATTTTAAAGCTCGACAAACCCACTTGCCGCCACGCACATAAATAGTAATCCACTTACTGTTGTTTGCATAAGTCCGTGAAAACACGAAAAAAATCTGTGCCATCACGTGCTGGCAAAATGGGAACAGGGCCGGATACCTCAGTTGTCAAACAGCCACTGTTGAAACTACTGAAGGCGGGGGATTGAATATTGGAGGTCAAAATGTTCTTTGCACCTGAATGATATCCAGAGGCAACATGCCGTTCATGCCAGTCCGTGTGCATGGCAGAAATATAATCAACAGAGAGCCTGAATAGACCTATTCATCCATCCAATTTTCATTCACCAAGAACATTTGGGAATGGAGAAACCCTGCTGAATCACAAGTCCGCAATGATCAGTGACTGAGGGCGGCACCGGCAGCATCAACATGATTTAGCCGACCTTGAGTCGCACGGACGCCGCAACTCTGTAGAGCAATTGGCATGAAAATATCACCCACTAAGTATAATAATGAGTGACAGCTAGTCGGGGTGGATGGCTGTTTATCTAGTCAATCTAACCGCTGCCGCTCGCTGCGCCGTCAAATATTGTGTGATTGCCGCTTTGATGTGCTCCGGCATGTGCTCGGCATTCGGCCACCTCGACGTCGAGACCACTGCATGCAAGCTCAAGCTCAAAGTACGGCCTTCTCCGTACTGCCAGTGGCGAGCATACTGATGCAGACCCATGGAAACAATAAAATAGCCCAAATTGAAGGCCTTTGCCCCCAACCGCGAAGTTGTAAAACTGCCGTTTGCTGTGCCATTGCGGATGTCTGGCACTTCAATGGAGGGAAGCCACCGCCGTGCACTGCAGTCGTGGGCCCACATAGCCATCTGCGGAGGGCCGGTGGTGGTTGACCAAGTCAAACTCTGCTGTACTGCTGCCGTCAGCCGGCATTTCCCAATCACAGCTGGTCGAGTCTAACTTCCACAGACACCACTCAGACTTGAGTTCCCACTTTCCATAGTTAAAAATGGGTGCTGAGAGACTTGGAGACTACAAGTTGAGTACATGAGCGCCCGATTCGGCCTGCACGTGACAGCAAGATTTTTTTGCGTGTTTTCACGGAATTATGCAAAAGGCAGTAGTATCTACTGCATTTTTTTTTATAAAAAAAGACTGGTTCTGAAGGCAATATGGCCCAGCCCCGAATCGAGCGGGGACATCCTGAGTAATTTCATTGCACTGTCACAGATTTCCAGATTGTGGCAAGACGTAAGCCTTGAAATAATAGAGGAGATCCCCGAATCTGATCGCCGGGATCACTGAAACTTCCGAGTCGGCGACGTAACGACCACCTCTCATCTAGCATTCGCCGACCACCAGCGACTACCAAACAGGGTTAACGCCGTTTAATAAGCTGCCATAGTTGCCATGTCAGCCTGTGGCAGCATTTATGTGTAACTGACCCTGTGCGCCACCGCCACTGCCGCTGCCGTCGCGCTTTATCACAGAAGTAAATGTGCACTTAGACGGAGGTCCACTCAAGAAATCAATAGTGTTCGATTTATTTCACTGTGAGATGCACATGTGAGATTTCTTCAATGGAAGTAAAGCTATGTGGATGATTATGATTAATTGTGCAGGCGAACAGCATTTCAGAAGGCTTTGAGGCTTCGCCTCTGGGATTTGATCGGAGTTGTACCAATGGACTTAACACTGCTGTTCAGCCGCCTTTGGGGTTGCAGGGTCGCTGCATTCAGTCCTTTCCCATACCTTCCCACGATTGTCCCCGTCGATGAATAATGTACGTTACCCCCCGCAAATGTTTAAAGGCCACGGCGAGTCCTCCAGACGAGTCCACTGACTCTCTCGCCTGTGGCCTCCCTCTTTTATTGCCACACATCCCTTTCTTCTTGTCCATAGTAGCCATGGGGGAGTTCGATCAGACTATTGGTACCCTAACATTATCGCTGCTCCCACATCCGCAATTAATCTTCCCCGATACATAGGGTTCACCTTGATGGGAGTGATGAGTAAGTTCTGCAGATCTCCTATCAGGCTTGGAAATTTCTGACTTGGTCGTTCTTTCACCGCCAGTGAACACCTACCTTACGGGAGTTATCATGTCCCAGTTCTTCACATATTTGAATTCTAGTGCGTTTTGTGTCGAAGTATTTAAATACTGAAACTCAGAATCTTCCAGAGTTCAACGATTCCTTGTGGCTCAAGTAAGAATCAAGTTGTGTTGTTCAATTTGAAGAATCTGATGTATTGC
Source organism: Mycena latifolia (assembly GCA_029289555.1). Lineage (NCBI taxonomy): Eukaryota > Fungi > Basidiomycota > Agaricomycetes > Agaricales > Mycenaceae > Mycena > Mycena latifolia. The sequence continues at coordinate 77,680 of JARJLE010000196.1, forward strand.
AGGTCTATGGTAGCCTTTCTTTTCATCATCAATATCACCCAGGCCGCAGCCGTTGTATATATGTCTTGGTGAGCCCCTCAACCTGCGTCCTCAGTGACATTTTCTCATTGGGCACAGGCACTACTGTGTAGCGTGAGCAACTTGGTTCCTAAACTCTGATGGAAACACATGGATTCGTGCAGGAACTTTGCGAATCCCAGCATCGCTGCAAGTGAGCTTTTAAACATCCGGCAGAGAATATCAATTCAGCTAACTGATACGTAGCTGGTTTTTGGCCATATCCCTTCACGTCCTTCAGTGAGCCTCCCGCAATGTCCCCAGAATCTGATCAAAACTGTCTTCAGCGACCGCCGTCCTTGCGGTCATCAACCAGACGTATCAAGCATGGCGCATATATGTCTTCACCCAGAGGAAAATTCTCGTTGGTTTTCTCCTCGTCGTTGCGCTGGCCACATTCGGGATGGGCATCGCTGTTGCGATAGAGTCTTGGAATGCGCAGGAGTAAGTGCTCTACAGAGGTTAATAAGTGGTGCTGAGACTTTTCTTTGAACCAGAATCTCGAAGACAAGGTTCATCGCGCTGCAGCCCGTTGTCGAGGCAAATCTTGCTCTACAATGCGCTATCGACGTCATCATTGCTAGTACGCTGCGCAGGTCCCCGTGCCTTAGGATGCAGGTCTAACTTCATGTGAAGTAATATTAACCATCATCTTCTCCCGCTCGAAGACCAGCTTCGGGCGGACGGACGAGGTGCTCAACCGCCTCATTCGCATTGCGATTCAATCTGGATTCTTCACTGGTGTGTGCTCCTCCGTTCGAGCTTCCCGGATGCAACTTATATCCAGCGCGCCGCAGCCGTCTTCGCGCTCGGGACCATGCTTTCGTTCAGGTTCTCTCCCGGGACGTACATGACCGCGCTATTTGCTCTCCCCATCGGGCGTATTTATACCCAGGTGAGTCTACCCCTTCCGCTGTTCATAAGTCCGCGCTTACCGTGCACAGATGATGATGGATGGCCTCATCACCCGCGAGCAACTGCGCAACCTCCTCGCTAAAAGCGGAAACAGCGGAAACTTGGTCTCCTTCCCGCAATTCACAGGCGGACGCGAGACGATTATGATGCGGTCCAACCCATCAACGAAGACCGGGGCCAAGGACCCTGAGGCGCTCCGAGAATTGGAAGAACCAAAAGGTTGGTGTGTTGAACCAAGGTGTGCTGCCGTAACCTGATACTCAATTGAACCTCAGAAAGGAGATTTTTTCCCCTTGCGCTCGCACAAGTCGGAGGGGAAATCGAATCTAACTAGCTCCATAATTCCACGCCTCCGTCCCCCTGGAGGTATATTATACTGATATGAGTCCACAATCGGAACTGCATTAATATTAATCCAAGTTCGAAACTTCATGTATTCGTCTTGATCAACCTGTATGGCGCTCCAGATGCACTTTTAATAATCCGCTACTTTTTTTGTTTTGTGCCACACTGGATACTATATCTCACCAGGAAGCTGGCTACTTAAGCATTTATGCCTCAACCTTCATCTTTTCTCCGGTCCCACCCAAGCTATGTCAGAGTGATGGAATGCATCCTGCGAAGAGTTCGAGTGCGCCTGCACCGAAATATTTGAGGATTTGAGTCCGTAGTGATTTTATTTTGACCGGCAATCCAACATGGCCAAACAACAGGCTGGTTGGCCACCCTCTTAAATATTGCGCTGGGCACGGAAATGGGGGGCAGGCCCTTCATATCAAAGTGGGATACCATATAGATTATTTTGCATAGATATAATTTACATATGGCACGTACGGAAGGTAGGAATGTGTGTCTGCGAGAGAAGGTGGGCCCCCAAAATCAGGGTTTTGGAATGACCAAGTGTCGTGCGAGGGAAAAAAGACTGAGAGGGGCCAAAGTAGAATCAAAATGGCTTCATGGTATGTATTAGGACGTAACTGAACCTCAACCAGGTGCCCCAGGTGCTGGGAGCTCCCCAAAAAAATCTGAATATCAGGGATACCCAAATCGGGTGGTTTGCGGTAAAGCACCGCAACGACAAGACAGGCAGATCGTGTAACTACCTTGCAAATATACAAGCTTCAGCGAAAAATAAATAGCGGGCCCTGCCGCGCAGCGGGCTACTCGAGTTATTTGACATACAGTGGCCTCATAGGTCGCATGTCATCCCACAGGTACCAAATTCCGAGATTATACATCGGGCCTTTTACTACGCAAATGGCTGACACCTCAAGACTACTATTTAGGACCACCTACCTGGTCACACTACGTAGTTGGCCACTTGGGAGCTAGAAGGCCCTTGCTTGAGAATTATACCTGGGCATAATGTAGGATCAAAGTAAGACCTCCAACGCATGTTCAGGGATAATTCTATTTAGCAACCCCCCGTGCCAGCAGTATGGGGGTTGCCAAATAGAAAGTTCCTATTTGGCAACCCCAGACACCTAATAAGATAACGTAGATAAGACATGCCCAAGGGTTGTGGCCGCCGTTCCCACTGGATTTCAAGAGAGAAGAGTTCGATCCATTGGCGCAAAGTCATTTGTCTCAGTGTCCAGTCGCGTAGCTTCCTCTCAAATTTTCTTCCAGTTTTTCCAGCCTTTACTCGGGTTTTTCGCGACTTTTGATGGGCAGAAATCATGAAATCATTGACTTTGTGGCAAGTAGAGTCGCAATCTCACTACCAGAAAACGCTCTCGTGTACCCCACTGCCTGCTGGATTTTTTTTTTCATGATTATTGGTGCATTACTGTACATACCTGTATGGGTTTTGACATCGGGGATCAGAATCCAACGCGTTTGAACATCTATTTCTTGCCATCACACTGCTTGCCCAGCTTGCCATCGACGTTTCTCTACCAATTCTTCGCCAATCCACGACTTTTCGGGCTCATCTTACTTCCTGGATGCGGGCTCCTCTTGGAACTGTACTCTGGTGTTTAGGGGTCGGACACCTCTGCAGTAATGAGATCCCTGTGGAACCTGGTAAGCGACCTCTTGGTATACAAGACCACACTGTCATGATGAGCCTAGCTAGGCAAATTTGAGACTCGGCATGGTTCTTACCTGTCCTCAAAAGGGAAGATCACAGCCACGTGTTTCAACTGCCATCAACCTGGACTGTTGGCCAAGGTCAGCCACGATAAGTGCATCACCGTCGGCCAAGATCATCCCACATCGGCAGGCCTCACGTCGGCAGACTTGTAAGACCAACATCGGCCAACGTCAGCTTACGTAGTCAAACCTCGGCAGAGCTCGGCGTACGTAGGCACTTCTGTGCCTACAGGGGGATCTGAATGCAGTGCCTCAGAATCACTACTCTACCCCTCCCGCTGGACGGTCAAATGTTCGACAATGACATCAGACAAAAATTAGCACCAAGCCAAGCCGGTCAATATCCACGTTTGTGGTAAACTGGTTTATAAACAGCTGTTTATAAACCTATTGTTGAGTGGTTCGGACGAAAAGTCTGTTTATAAACACGGGGGGCGGGGGGGGGGAGGGTCTTGTCAGAGTCGTGGGGACTGCCATTAGGCCATGAAGGCACACGAAGAGTCAGGGTTGACGAGGAACACTTCCGCTATTGAGGAAACCTCTGGAGGGAGGAGCCGGATGTATCGGATGATAGTATTTGTGAAAGCATTGAAGGAAGCAAGAATGAGGAATTGCAGCTGGAAGGCGAATGTGAATCATGGCAGGAGGACGAGCGGGATTTACATTGAAAGGTCCAACACACCCCTTGTTACCTCCTTGCAAGTTTTCTAGATACCATGGCATTGAGGGTGTACTTATAAGCTTTGAAGTCAGGAAGCGGGATGCTGCATTGCGAAATCTCCGAGCTTTAGACCTCAGATGCTGTATTGTTGTGCCACTGGCAAGGAAAAGTGTGTGTTTTTGAGGAGGGTGCAGTCATTGCTGAGTAGGCCTCACTATCTAGGGAGAAAAACACACAGTACAAGCGAATGGTTCTGCTTCCAACATACGGGAGCCATTTTGCCAAATCCTTTTCCTCCTGTCATGCATCAGGCCCACCAAGACACATATTCTGTGTCATGTGCAGTATTCTAACCTTTGGCCACATCTTCAGCAGATTGTTGAATCTGAGCAGGCTGAGGAGCATTTTGAGGCTGATGATGTCTCTCCAGACTGTCAAGGACAGGTTCATGAGAGGCAATCCGAGCATGCTGGGGAGTATTTAGAGGAGTTTGATGCCTTTAGACAGTCAATACTCAGTATCAAATTTTTTTTTAAAAAGCTTGCATTTCAGAGACAGGCTACAGGGAATGTAAGTCAGGAGGGCAGAATCAGCAGATACAGAAGGCAGGGACAGACATGACAGAGGCAGAAAGTCGGCAGAGTGATGGCAAGATCTTGTCAGATATGGGGTAGAAAGTTGAACTGGAGAACTTGAAAGGACAGCAAAATATATGAGAGATGGGGCACACCTGAGACAGTCAGAGCAAAGATGAGGGGCAGAGGGAATCTGGGCTAAATGAAACCTGGAGGCGGGCTCGAGGAGCACCGTGATGCGGCGGGAGAGGCTGCCGCTGCGCGGCGGGAGGGTCACGTGGTTATATCACCTGACTATATCACATGATTTTTTTTATATAAAAAAAAGCTACAAGTTTATTCGGCCCGACTTCGTCGCGCAGAGCCTTCAACACACAGCGAATTCTCAGTTCACCAATGCCCGGTGGATTCCGAGTTCCCAGGGTTCGCCGCAGACACAGCTGATTCCGAGGCGAGAGGCACATGATTATTCACGTGCGAGAAACGTGACTTTATCATGTGATTCCAGTGGCTGTGTCCGTTGTCTTTTCATGTATAGGATCACAACGAGGATTGCCATATTTAGGCAGCACTGAGGTGCTATTCGAAAGCCAAAGTATTGAATTAGAATAAAATCGGTCTGAGACCGACACTGATTCAAGTGGTTTCAATCCAACTGATAGTGTCTGTTAAACTAGTTAAATAAGTTTGAACTTCAACTTCCCTGAAATCAATTTGGAACCTCTACATGTAGGATTATCAGAGGGACGAACTCAAACCAGAACCTAAAGTACTTGTATCATTGTGCATTTCAGTCCTCCCCAAACGCACAGGTTGGACTTGAATTTCAGTCCAACTGGCATGCCAACTGAAGAATTAATTTCAGGGATTGTCACAATTTAAGCCAAATCTTGTGACAACGCCACATGTGACCCCAGCGCCTAACAATAAGATTATTTGAGTGCCTCTTGATGAGGGCATGATATATGAAGATTACGAGAACACTGGCTAAAGATAGCAGCGATGCACGTTTTCACATGTATTTAATGGTTCTTTGTAAGAACACATGGTTATGGGTTACAATAGGTTTCCTTTTAATTACCTTTAACATTTGACATTGACATTTGACGTCTCCGATCACGATTCGGTCAGAAACCTTATTGTGTTATATATTTACATATATGTCTGTCACGCTCTTCGGAACAGTATAAGTAGAGTAGTTATTCGACATGTATTCTTTAGTCTTTTATTCAATCATCTTTTTGAGACAACTCCCTTGCACTACCCAATCCGCTCTCTAGTAGAGTTGGATGCAAAGTCTTGACTGTGACAGGGATCTTGAAATCTGTGTGTCAGCAGGTGATTCAAATTTCAGCCCAGCTGAAGTCAATTCTTTAGGTTCACATTTCACCTTGAGCTTCAATTCAAGCTGAACCTGGGCATTTCCAGAGAGCTGAAATGAATAATGATACAAATAAGTTAGGTTTGAGTTTCAGCTGGTCTGTTTTGTAACCTGACTGGTAGTGTTTTGAATTCATTTCAGTCCATCTGAATCTCAATCTTATTACACTAGTCTGAGTTGCAAAATCAGTGAGATTTAAACTATCTCAATGAGCTCCCATTTCAAGCTAATTTTGTTGTAATTTGATACCTTGGTGTACGAGTAGCACCTCGGCTTTGCCTAAATTTGGCAGTCTTTGGTGTGTATGTTGATTAGGGTTGCGGAATAAACTGGGTTGTAAATTACAATGTAAGTTACCGTGGTCACATGCGGTGTAAATTACCTATTGTTGTTGTAAAGCGCTACCATGCAGACAGCCTTGTGGTTGAACAGAATCAGTGTCACTGACACTACAGTTTCTGGTAAGTTTTTTACTCCAACATGGTCTACTATGCATCATGATACTAGGTACCGGGAGTTCCGCCCGATCGGGCCTGCTCATTCTCACATCAATTCATCTCCACGACGACAAGAGCAATGAACGAGGCAAAAAGGCAGCTACAATCATCAAACCCAACAAAGGGACGAAAATCCAGGCATGCAGCACGGTGTACTTCCTTCTCATCCTCCCAGTCTACATTTGCTAAAATTTGAACTCTGGAATAGGATTTAGCCAACAACGAGCTGAAGCAATTCAGTCCCAAAGGGATCTCTCCCAGCATCCAGAATCACCCCGAATATGAGAAAGTCTTGCGTGTTGCCCGCGGTGAGCACTGGGGCACAAACTTGAGGTCAACTTAGATTTCAGAAAGACGTCAATAGAAAAGATTAAATACTCGTATCAGAGGGGCAGGTTGCCCCTGGCTTAAACACCAATATTTTGGCTCACCTTGTTGCGCGTTAGAGGAGGAGGCGCGCCGCGAGCGCGGCGGGAGATTTTTGGGACAATTTGGGAAATTGACCCGTGATTTGATCACATCGAGGTAATTTACGAGGTAAATTACATTTGTTGCAGGCCTGGAGAATTTTGGGTGGTAATTTACCTAGTTTGTTGTCCCCCCCGGAATTAGTTCCGGAACCTTAGTGTTGATTGTCTTTTCATATATAAGACAGATAGACCATCAACGAGCGTTTTGGTGGTGGGAAGTGATTATAGAACTTGTGCTTGGGGGCCATTGCTCCGCCTGGCAATACGAGTCCCTTGGTGTATTTTGTGCCCCACACTTTTCTAGGAACCTCCATCATGAAACATCTTTTGGAGCTGAGTTGAGGTTTCAATAACAACATTGATGGGTGGCAAACTCGTAATATGTTGCTTACTTCTCTCGGTGCTATGACAATAGACTAGGTTGTGTACCCTGTGCCCGAGTTTTGTAGCCTGACAATAATGTTCTATCATAGTACGAATCATCTTGAATAGTCTATGAACTGCAAGACTGAGGTTCATCAGCTCCAGAGGACTTTCACAGGGCGAGATAATCAATCACCCGAGGGATGCCTTCTCCTTTAGGCCACCATGACCAAAATCCGCCCGGGGGCCCGCCGTCCCCAAAGGCGGGCACGGTGCACCCCAGACCTGCCGACAACGCTTCTTCGGACTCTGACTCTTCTCATGAAGGCCAGCCCGTCACCAAATCCCCCTCTACTCGCCGCATAGTCAAACGGACTCGTGTACAGCATCCTTCGCTGGACCCTCTGGACTTCTTTGCCGACACCGCCCCATCACCCAGCCCTCCTCTGGCTGCGCCCGCTGAACACCCCGAGCCTCCTGTGGAGCAGTGGGACCTGTTTGAGGAGCAGCCTGAGGGGGAAGGCCCCTGGTCCGACGATCAGCGGCCGCTGCTCAACGCCCTCGTGGCCATTCTTGAGCGCGCAAACGCGACCTTGGATGCGATCGAGCTGGGAGGTCCTGTTCCTCCCTACGACAGTATCCTGCAACGTCTTTCCACGGACTTGCAGGCACGCATCTGCCCCACCTCGCCCCCGATTATTGCCCCCACCTATGCCAGCGTGGCATCTACTGCGCACACGCCCCGCTCTGATCCGATCCGATCAGCACCGCCCCCAGCTCCTGCGCGTAACCGCGCTCCGCCGGAGCCGTCGGTCCCGGCACGGAAATCGAAGAAGCCCCATTCTCCCCGCCGGCCCCGCCATTCCCCTCATCGCCTCATCCTACGCTGGACTGGGTCTCCCCCTGAGGCCCGCGCCACTGTTACTGTTCTGGCTGCAGCACTGGATAAGGCAGCACGGGAGCACCATGCCCCTCCATATGTCCAAGGTGTCAATTGGACTAGCAACGGCAACCTGGTGATCCATGCGCATGCTCCGTACACAGCCTCTCAGCTTTCGGCTGTCCATGGGGAGGCCATTCTGGAGGCTGTACGACGTGAGTGCGGTCACTTTCAGGGCCCGGCCGTCTTGGAGGTGGACTCACCCTGGGTCTCGCTGGTCTTGCATGGTGTTCCGGCCGCTCCCTTGCTCGACTCTTTGAAGTTCGAGCAGGAGGGCTTCTGGACCACTCTCGAGACGACTGGGAACAGCGCCACCGAGGTGAAGTCGGTACGGGTGCTCTGTCGGCAGGAGGAGTACAGAGAACGGGAGAAAGTTTCTCTCAAGCTGACTTTTAGCGACGCAAGTGCTGCTCACCGGATGATGCTCTCAGGTGCATTTTTGTTCGGTACCCACTGCCGAGCCTCTCGCTATCGCCCACGCCACACAGGATCTCCACGCACCGCACCCCAATAGTCCCGGATTGGTTTTCCTTTTCTTCTTCTCCTACCTTTATATCTCACTGTGCCCATGTGGCCTATATCCCCCATACTCTATCTACTTACTTATCCCACAGCGTTTACGAACGCGTCCGCCCGCTCTGGTCTTATGTGGGACCATCGGTCACAATTTCGCTGAACTTTTTGCTACTGATTTTTTGCCTTGCTACAACTAGTTTAGAAGTATCCCTACCATACTGTACGCAGTAGAGGGGAAATAACAATGAGTCAAAAAAAAAAAAAAATCAATCACCCACTTTCCTGACCGCTTCTTAGAGTGGGATGTGGGACCAGGTGAACAGGTGGTCTTCCATAATGCGGGCTAGAGGCAAAGACATATGCATATCCACCTATATAATTGAATTTCTCCAAGATGGTGAATATTCGAGGGTGGCCTCGCAATGGCTTGAATTTGAGGGGGCGGGGGGGGGGGGGGGGGGGGTTACCTTGCTTGTCAAGGTCTCTCCACCCTCATAATGGGCATACTTTCGTCGCACCCGGTGATCCTAAATCACCCGGCGGAGCCTAGAGTCAGTCCAGACTCCAAATGTTTGTAAAGTTCGGACTCATCTTTGACTCATATTTACGTCCTATTCCCTCAGATGGTGCCCAACCACAGCGTGCTAAGCCCCAAGCCCACCCGAAATATTAGGGAGGCAGGTCCTGAACCGTCGCAAGCAAGGTATCTGCCGACGGAGTCGGCGCTCCCTAGTCAAATGATGAGAGCAAAATTCAAGCCTTGGCGCTACCCGCAGGTTGCCGAAGAGATCACCAGAAGGAGAATATTACGTTAGGCCAGCATGGTTGACCTATACTCTGCAACTGGAGATAGCGGAGATACAAAGGCAATTGTATATTCTGTCTGGCACCATTCAAACGTCATACCCACCAGAAATTGGACCCTTGGACCTGCCAATTCTTTGTTGATTCATGTTTCCTGGTTTATGACTACACGTTGGGACACTTGATGCTCGCCTCGATGTTCGCGTGCACGAGTTCATTTTACTGTAACTGTTCCTGGGAATTGAGGGTATGTAGCTGTTGAAATAAGCTTAGAAGGGTGAGAGTGTGCAAGAGGATTTATTCCTTTGCAAACCAGTGAAGTACTACAGGCTACTTTACATGCCTTTTATACTACTCAGAAAGGTGATTAGTAAGGTGTCCAGTAAGCTATCAGTCAGCTTCGGGCGTAGGGAATATGCTAGAATATTCTAGCCAAGAACCATTAGTAATGGTCTACGGCTTCATAATCCAACAGTAGCTCCTGGAATGCTAGGCTTGATGTGAGACCCGGTGTGTTCCCCTGAGTCAAAGTTTGAAGCTTTGAAGATATACCACTTTGCGTTAACTTCCTCCCGTATCATTTGCACCTGCTGTCTGTTTCTTCATTCACGCTTGCCTGCATCCTCCGACCTTCTCCTCGTTCCAGCCTGTACTTGCATGAGTGCCTCCCCCCCCCAGTGTCCACGTAAGTCACCTCAGATATTACCCGGAAAATTGTATCACTAAGCTCTAAGTTAATTTTGGTCCAGCAGACTCCAGCTGGATGTGGAGAATTTCTGGAGCGGCTGCTGTGGATCGCAGCACCGCAGGTGCGCAGCTAATGCCGCTGGCGGGTCAGGCACGGGGGAAGAAAAGTGTCCAGACAACCGACGGCAAGCAGCAGAAGGGAATGTAGGCCGGGTGGGAAATGTTCCCACGGTTCAACTCCGTGCTCCTCAATGGATTCTTGAGGATTTCCTACATCAGAGTGGATGTTGCCAACGCGGAATGAGCATTACACAGCCAAATGGCTACCCTCACCACTGAGCAGATTTTGGAGGCTTGACTTCGAACTGCAGATGACGGTCCAATTGGATGGGTGATATGTGAGTTGTTTATCAAAGTTCGAGATGAAGATGCTGCATTGCTAGACATCAAAGTTACTGAGGTCAACCCAATTTATTTCAAGGGAAAGACAGGATTGTGGGATAACTTTCTGTGCTCAAGGTTTGGGACAACTCAGTGTTGTCTCATACATATCTTATTTCAGCTATGCGTCAGGTTAAACACCTGAACACTCACAGTGGATCAACTACTTGTAAGGACAGTTCTCAATCCAGTTGTCACTGAAGCTTGTGATCTTTCATCGTCTTTCATTGCAGAGCGGCGTGGGCCTGAATTGTCCTATCCTATACTTTAAGAGACGATGAACACAGCCACTGAAAGTCACCTGATATATCATGTGCACGTTCCCACGATCTCGGAATCAGCCGTGTCTGCGGCGAACCGGGAAACCCGGAATCCGCCGGGCGTTGGCGAAGCTGAGAATCCACTAGCCATTGGTGACTCTCCGTGACGAAGGCACGGGTCGAATAAACTGGTCTACCATGAAATGAAGAACATCTATTGCACGTGATGCCATTGTCCCGAGACCTGGGGTACTAATAGTAATGTCGGCCACGGTGCATGTTACCGGTGGATAATCCCAATCAACGGGACTCCGAGGAGTTCAATCTACTCCAAGTTGTGTGCCGTGCGATGATGCAGCACTTCCGAGACACGCAGTGTCGCCGACGACGAACTGTGGTCAAAGCTCGCCTTGAAGTCAAATCTGGATGAAGGAACAAGCGCAGCGCTTAAATCTGGGTGAACTAGCTTAGGTGGAGGGTTCTAGTAATTAGCGCTGTGTAAGCAAGTTACTAACTTGAGTTAGTAACATGAGAGGGTCAGGGCCCCCATGTGAGTTTTGTGAGGCATGTTATTTACATGTTATATAACATGACATAAGCACGCCTAGAGGTGCGCTTTCGGCAAGTTTCGGTGCGAAAATGGTGCTGAATTTGGCAATGCAAGGTCCAAAAGCGGGGCCGTATACCCGGATTTGCCCAAAGTCATTCTGGGATGAATGCTCTAGCTCCAGGCACACTTTTGGCTCTCCAAAAATGCTACCTCAGGTCGTCTGAGGGCTTATATACCCCCCCCTTTCTCACAGCTAAATCACACGCGTCCCAGGGCCTCCAATGTGAGAAACGTGAATAACATGTTAATAACAGTGTGAGAAAGGCCATGTTATTTAACATCGACTTTCTTACACAGCGCTACTAATAGCAGCTACAGTACCGTCAAAATAACTCCGCTTGTGCACAACATGGAAATTATCCGTTCTCTTAACGAGATGGACGGCTTTTGTTACATCTCTTTGTGTCCATTCCCATTGGCGATCTCCTCGTCCTACACTTTGTAATTTACGTCAAATGACCCCAACGAAACTGGGCTTTTAAAACACTGCTTTGACACAGCTCCCCGTACAACACCAATATTCTCACTGTGCCAGCGATTTTCGCGGCTTCCGCAGTTTAAACCGACCATGCGTGCTTACGAGCTGCGTAATCCCCTCCCGATTCAGAACCCTGGGACGAACGGGGCGCATTCTGCAGCTCGGTATCACTGGTACGCAGTCACCAAACGAGTTGGACCGCTTTGACGCAGTTCAAACCCCAAATCATTCCAATCCTCTCACCATCCCCAGGAATTCCGCTCCATCTGAGGTCGAATGCGGACGCTCAGTTGATTTCGAGCTGTTGAATTTAGTCCTTCTATCGACTATGGACACAAATAGGGGAGTCCCGTGCTTCGACAGCCCTCGGCCACGGTTGAACATTCCTTACACGCAGAGAACTCCCGCACTGCTTCGCAGGTCAATCAAACTGCCCCCACGTAGTATAGAGCATTTCCTGTTCTTTTGTATACAACTCTCACCCACTCTCCGGTTTTCGTCATCGTTAATGTCTGCCCGCAATGCTCCCTGGGTTATGTATGAAATTAGTTGGCACAATCAACTTGAATCAACAATCTTTCTTTGACTCTGGTTGGAGACTACTGTTCTGTGTTGTCTGAGCGTGCCTGCCTGTATCTGACTGTGGCTATTTTTCGTATCCAAGCTGCAACATGTCCGCCGCATATACGTATATATACTGTGGCAATTTCCGATGCAACTAGCTACATATGGATCCGATCGGCGCCGGATGACGGGCAGGACTTTTGACCTCGTACAGTAGCGGCGGGAATGGCCTATTCAACTACAGAAAGATATAAGCAAAGTACGGTGTCAGTGCCATGCTCCTACCAATTCCCCATCTCCACCACAATAAGAATGACAGAATTGACTACTTCCTCTGAGATCCGAGTCACTGAGGAAGAAAAAATCGAGATCCTAGGCATGTCTTGTCATTTGTGTGCTTTATTTCTGAGCTGCGCTGATCGGTCACACTCGGACCTCCGGTTTTGACTCCAGCCATGTGTACTCATCCCCGTGGTGTTAGATGGCTATCTGAACGAATATAAGCGCCGTGGTCGACATTTCTTTCCGCCTTCCTCCTCTTCGTCATCGACTATCCTATCGACTTGCACTCATGCTTTGTATTCCAGTCTGTTATGGAATATTGTAGAATTCATTATCTCATTGAATTCTCTGCATATTATTGATTATAATATTCTATTGTTGGCTTGATAGTGAAGACACACTTCTAAATCATTATTCTGAGTCCCAGAACTTGACTCAGACTCAAGTTCAAGCTTCTGAACAGCTTAAACTCAAGTACGTTCACATCCATCAATATTTGATCGGAACTATCCGAGTTTGATTTGAACTCGTGCTCGCTGCGAAAACATGTTTCCCACATGTTTTCCACATCAATTAAGTGCTAATCCCTTATGGTTTAGTGCATGGTCAATCTATGTAGATGCTTCTTTACTTACACAAGTACCTGCGAGATGTTCGGAGTATAATCCTGGTCTTACTGGAATATTCTAGAACATTTCCATAACTCTGACTCACATTCATTAACCATTTCAAGGAACATTCTAGTGCAACACAAGAATGTTCCAATGCTACGTAGAATGTTCTAGCAACCACACTCCTTAGCTATATAATGAGAGCCTGTCCTCATGTGACGGCACCACATCTTTACTTCAATCCACTACGTAGCATCTACAACTACCCCTCGAATAAGCTAGCCTAAGTTGCCTATAGCCGATTTCAACTAACTACCTAGCCCACTGTAGCCTATAGGAAGTTATCACCTTGTGTTATCCCTTGTTAAGCGCAGAGCCCACTGGGACACAAGGTCACAATTGTAGTTATACTGGTTGACCGATTTAAGTTTGAGTCACTTGCATTGAGAATTTACGAACCCTGCTATCTGCTCTAGTCAGATACGCTCTAACGACTTACGACCTATAAACTCATATTTCCAAAAACATCACTCATGACATCAGTAATCTATTACTGACTTACGCCCGCAAAACGCAAAATCCTAACACAGTCCAATTTCTCATTGTGTCCTCGTTTGAGGGTTCGGCTCGAATTTCCTCAGCCGGAGAGATTCCCTGGATCTCGTCGCGGCCATCTCTACGCTCCCGGCCAATTCTTCTATGGTGACAGTGTTTACCCGTGGCAAAGCGAGCGAGACATGTCTGGTGCCGAGAATGACTGCATCGATTGCCGCGAGATTGAATATCAGAGGACAGGTGCCCATCTCGGCACGGTGCCTCTGCACCTAAAATTTCACCGACACCGGAAGGTATATTTGTTGGCATATGTCCAGAGTACCCATTATCTGTCGGGGCATCATTCCACAAGTAGAGAATAGCAGACTGTATGTCCGGGGCCAAGATTTTCCGTAACTATGAGGAAGAAAAGCACTAGGAGTTTTAGACACCGGCAGACCCACAAGAGAGTCAGACTTGATGAGACCCGCGATTCATCTGCAGGAATTTATGTATTTTGTGCAAAGATACACAGCTGACTGTTAAAACATGGAACCCTCTTCTGTGCCGCTCGTCTAGTGCTGGCCAAAAATACGATACGGAAAAATATATTTTGAATATATTCAGTTGAATATGAATACGATATGGCCTACAGGTGGGCTTTAGAATATGAATATGCCAGAATATGAATATGATATAATATGAATATAATATGATATGGCTCAGGCGTATTCAAATATATTCAAATATTTCTCAACCGGTTGGGTGCCTTCGCGGGGCGTTTCCGACGTCCTCCAGATTCTTAAAAAGTAAACACTCGAATTCTCCAAGAAACACGGGCCAACGATCTGCAAAGTTCTACCGCTTTACAAACTCATGGAGGTAAAACTGGATGAGCAGGCCACGGACCACATCCTAGACGATCCCGCGCTGTCCAGCGCCCTTCACGCCGGTGCTGCAATGGCCACAAAGTACATTGAAAAGGCGTTGGTCGGTGACTATGCATTGCTTGGAGCTGGTACGGTTTTATGGAATGTTAATTTTCTGCTCTCTGAAACACCATGTAGTCCTACATCCTGCCATACGCTTGGCCTACTTCCAAGGCCCCAACTGGGATCCCACGATTGCCGAACGGGCCCGTCTACTGCTCCTCGCCATAGTCAAGCAGTATGCCCGAAAATACAAGACATCATCGACAGGTCTTGAGACCGCGCCCAGCGGTAGCGCGTCCGAACCGGATGTAATAGATAATGTTTTTGCGATGGCAATAGCCTTGGAGGGTGCAGAGAGCGCCACAGCGGTCGCTGTCGATGGGAAGGACGAGGTAGATTTGTATTTCGGCAATGTCTCTCCCGTGGTGGTAGATTTCGATGATCCGCTGGGCTGGTGGAAGGTGAGTCCGCATCTATTGCTTTTTTTCCCAGGCTGAATTTGCGGTTCTAGCAAATGCAGGGGACCTTGGGGTTCATGGCGCGTGTTGCCCGGGACATCCTTGCGATCCCCGGGGTAAGCATTTCTGTGGAGCGCCTCTTTTCGAGTGTGAAACACACTCTATCCGATGCCCGTTCGTCAATGACTGCCCAGACAGCATCAGTGGACATTGTGATGAAGGAGTGGTTGAAATCTGGGCTATCGGAGGGCGTAAATTACATGAACTTTGCGAAACCCCACAAGCGGTAAGTATATTCTGAATATATTCAAAATATTCATATTCAACCCTCTGAATATGAATATGATACACTACAAATATGATACGGCGCGCCGAAGGTGAATATGAATACGATACGCGATTTTCCGTATCATATTCATATTTGGCCAGCACTACGCTCGTCGCCGACCTCCGGTCGCTCCTCGCGGCACAGCTAAAGGAATTACATCCCGGCACCGAACGCCGAAGTCTGTAACTAACTCCGAGGAGTCAGGTAACGCGTGGCCCTTCCACTTTAAAACCTGCTTCCTAATCAGGGAGGCTGAGTGAATAGAATTGGAACCAACGAGAGGTGGGGCCGAGGCAAAAGAGCAACCCCAAAGGCAAACAGCGTGTAAACTGTACTGAGCAAACACAACAGGCTGGCAGATGATCCCCATGCTGAATCGGTACAACATGCCGAACGGCAATACCCGGAACCGAAAATTGAGTCGGCATCATGAATACGCGTCCCACCGGCTTGCTTACGATGGAAACAGCCTTCGGAGGTCCTAGAAAGGTATAAACTGCGCAGATGTTGAGGAAAGAATCATCTACGTCATATGTAAAAAAACGCCATTCAATATGCGGGAAAATCGATGACAAAGAACGATCCTAAAAATTTATTTTTAGGACTCGTAAAATTACATAACAAGGTTTTACCCTGATCGGACCCCGCGCTTAATAACGGACTCCAACACGCGAGGTACGAGTGTCGTATGTATTGAAGTGTCTGACTAGGAGAGACTAGGACCACTGAAAGCTTCCGAGTCGGCCCGATAATGACCACCTCTCATCTAGCATTCGGCTACGACTATCAGCAACCACCCAACAAAGCCGCCGTTTAACAAGCTGCCGTACTTTTCGGGTCAGCCTATGGCAGCATTTATGTTCCTCACGGTACCTGAAGCTAAGCAGCTTAGCTCTGACTAATTTCGGCTGCAAACTGACCCTGTGCGCCACCGCCGTGCACTTGGACGAAGGTCCACTCATGAAATCAAAACGTTCAGTTTGTTTCACTTTTCGGGGATACACATGTGAGATTTGAATGGAAGTAACGCTATGTGGATGGCGATAGTTGATTGCGCAGGCTAACCGCGTTGAGAAGGCTTTGGGGCGTGGACTCTCGAGACTTCGTACGGTGACCATAGCTTCGGATCCTCAACCTCTTTCCGCCGCCGTTCTTGTGGTTGCAGGGTCGCTGCATTCAGTCCTCTCGCTTACCTTCCCACGATTGTCCCCGTCGATGAATAATGTACGTTACCCCCCGCAAATGTTTAAAGGCAACAGCGAGTCCTCCAGACGCGTCCACTGACTCTCTCGCCTGTTTCTCGCCTGTGGCCTCCCTCTTTTATTGCCACACATCCCTTTCTTCTTGTCCATAGTAGTCATGGGGGAGTTCGATCAAACCATTGGTACGCTTACATTATTGCTGCTCCCACATCCACACTCAATCTTCCCTGATACATAGGGTTTACCTTGATGGGAGTAACGGGTGAGTTCTGCAGATTTCATCTCGGGCTTGGGAAATTTCTGACTCGTTCGTTCTTTCACCGTCAGTCAACACCTATCTTACGGGAGTTATCATGTCCCAGTTCTTTACATATTGGAATTCTAGCGCGGTTTACATGTGCCGACGTATCTGAATATTGGAACTCAGAATCTTCCAGAGTTCAACGATGCTTGGTGGCTCAAGTAAGTATCAAGCTGTATTGTCCAATTTGAATCTGATGTATTTCAGGTCTGTGGTAGCCCTTCTTTTTATCATCAATATCACCCAGGCCGCAGCCGTTGTATATATGTCTTGGTGAGTCCCTCAACCCGTGTCCGCACTAACATTTTCTCATTGGGCACAGGTTCTACTGTGTAACGTGAGCAACTTGGCTTTTAAACTCTGCCGGAAACACATCCGGAAACACATGGATTCGTGCAGGAACTTTGCAAATCCCAGGGTCGCTGAAAGTGAGCTTTTCAGGCATCCGGTAGAGGAGATCAATTTAGCTAACTGATGCATAGTCGGCTTATGGCCATATCCCTTCACGGCCTTCAGTGAGCCTCCCGCAATGTCCCCAGACTCCGATTATAACTTCTTCAGTGACGGCCGTCCTTGCGGTCATCAATCAGACGTATCAAGCATGGCGCATATATGCCTTCACCCAGAGCAAAATTCTCGTTGGTTTTCTCATTGTCGCCGCACTGGCCACATCAAGGGGGTGTCGATCCGTGAATGGCAGACCAGGGGTTGGTCGGTTGGTTCGGCCGTCAGGCCGGATTTTTTTTTCTGGGAACCACAGTTTTGGGGGCTGGAAAGTGGTCTATCCGACTTCTGTGAGCCTCCAGATCTTCATAAAAGGCTCCCTGCGCTTCATGGAAGGCCATCTTGCCTCCCGACGACCAAATTGCCCGATTCGGACATGGGTTTGGTTGGTTGATGTGTGAAATCATGAAAAAATTGGCTGACTTGCATGTCAAAAATCAAATGAATATTGCAGCCGTCATTAACCATGCCAAAAGTGAGAAGCAGTGTTTCACTGGCATCAGGCGACGCTCTCTTGATGACACTCAGTGAAAGCTTGAGACTGGACAAAAATATGCAGTAACTCCAGAGTTAGTCTGGAAAGACATCTCGAAGACATAAAACTATATTTATGGCTGGATTTCGTGACAGGAGCACTGTTGGGCGCGAGCTGGTGAGATTTGGATGCAACACACGTGATAAATTCCCTTATGGGGA
This sequence comes from Mycena latifolia, assembly GCA_029289555.1. Lineage (NCBI taxonomy): Eukaryota > Fungi > Basidiomycota > Agaricomycetes > Agaricales > Mycenaceae > Mycena > Mycena latifolia. Next base: position 95,841 of record JARJLE010000196.1, read on the forward strand.
TATTACGTGGTTGGTTGGTTCGCCGAGCAGGACAGATTTTTAAAAACCGACACCGGTTCCGTTATTCACAGATCAGCACCCCCTTGGGCCACATGCGGGATGGGCATCGCTGCTGCGATACAGGCTTGGATTCTGCACGAGTAAGTGCTATACAGAGGTGCATGACTGGTGCTGAGACTTTCTCTGAACCAGACTCGCAAAGCTCATTGCGCTGCAGCCCGTTGTCGAGGCAAATCTTGCTCTCCAATGCGTTATTGACATCATCATTGCCAGTAAGCTGTGCAGGTACTCGTCCCCCTAAGATGCAGATCTAACCTCATGTGAAGTAATACTAACCATCGTCTTCTCCCGCTCGAAGACCAGCTTCAGGCGGACGGACGAGGTGCTCAACCGCCTCATTCGCACTACGATTCAATCTGGATTCTTCACTGGTGCGTGCTGTTCCAGTCGAGCTTTCCAGATGCAACTCATGTCCAGCGCGCCACCGCAGCCGTCTTCGCGCTCGGGACCTTGATTTCGTTCAGGGTCTCTCCTGGGACGCAATTGATCGCGCTATTGCTCTCCCCATCGGGCGTATTTATACCCATGTGGGTCTACCCTTCCGCTATTTGCGAGTCTGCGCTTACTGTGCGCAGACGATGATGGATGGCCTCATCACCCGTGAGCAACTGCGCAACCTCCTTGCTAACAGCGGAAACTTGGTCTCTTTCCCGCAGTTCGCAGGCGGAGGCGAGACGATTATGATGCGGCCGAACCCGTCAACGTCGACAGCAGCCAAGGACCCTGAGGCGCTCTGAGACTTGGAAGAACCAAAAGGTTGGTGTGTTAAACCAAGGTGTGCTGCCGTAACCTGGTACTAAAGGACATCGAGTAAAAGGATTTTTTCTTTCGTCGCGCTTGCACAAGTCGGAGGGGAAATCGATTCTAACTGACTCCATAATCACGCGCCCCCGCTTCCCTGGAGGTATATAATACTGACATGAGTCCATAATCGGAACTTTATTAACATTGGAATTCAAGTTCGAACATTCATTTATTCCTCTTGGGCGTTGTTTCAGGCAATTTTCTTTCCTGTCTCCGACCTCCTATGCTACCGTATCTCTGGCGCAAGGAATTGTCAATGCCGGTCGAAAACAAAACGACAAACGAAAACCCTGCTCTGGTATTTGGGCCTAGCCCCGAGACGAACGGTGGCCTCTGAGAGCTACCAGATGATCAACGTCCTCAGAGAATCCAGATCCACTCAGATCCACTCAATATGAAGTCAGGACAAAAATGACGGGATCCCCAGTCACGACTTGACTCGGGATTTCCTTCTGAAAACTCGATGAACACTAACTTAAAGGACCAAATTCCAGATGCACGCCCAGCGCTCCCAACCCTTGCTACCCACCTTCTCACCCTCAAGAAACTTAGCACTGTCAAAAGTCAAACATCAAGACTGTCTACTATTACGCGATGGGAAGCTGGCCACCTTAGCGTGTTTGGCCTATTAGCCGCTTCATTGAATGCCTTATCGGGGCCAAAGGGCCTAAAACATAGGCGCACATCCTCTGAACAGATTGAGTCTACTTACATCCATTTTGGAGACCTTTTGAGCTCATGGCAAATTTATTCCGGCGGAACTCCCGAAAAGGAAATTGATGGGCTACCTGGCCACCCGCCTAAATCCGTTGTTCCTGGCCAATGTAATGCCTTCACGGTGCATAATCATGTTCAATGAATCTAAATGCTTTGCTGTGCACACAAAATGTGACGTTAGATCGATAGGAATGGTAGACCTAGGTTCCTCTGATGAGAGGTACAGTTGTGGACAAACAAAGTCCACCAAAAAAACAATCGATTTTTTTAGCCGGGATGAGTGTACCAATTGAAAGATCTCGCTGAGAGCTCTCAAATAAGCTATAAATCAAGTGATTCTGTCGAGCCGTTCTGCCGAAAAAGGCCATTTAGTGTGCAGAAGGGTCCAAAATTTTGGCGGCACCATAAATATCGTGGGAAAAATATGAAAAAATGTGCAATCGACGCGGCTCGTCGACCCGCATCTGACTCTGTAAAAATCGAAATATTTAAACGAGCGGTTTTGCCGCAATTTAATATTCTTTCTTAGATCACATGCTTCACTCGATCAGGTGTTTGTGATCAATTAGTGTGGGCCCTACTGTGATAGGATTCAGGATTGCAGGAAGCCATCTAAACCACATTGCTGAGCTTAGGAATCAAATCTCTAGGTCAGAAATCCTCATCACCGACTGCAACATGGGTGTTAGCAACTAATTGATCGGATCAGTGGCGGTGCAAAAATGGATTTTTTTTTGGCAAACGCCTCAAATCACAGTTCTAGTTTGGGGATCTTGGCCAAAATTTTGGTGCCGCACATTTCTCGTAGGAAAAACTTTGGACCATGTCTTTTGAGCTCTTTGAGCAATTCTACATCCAAATCCACAAAAATTGAGACCTAAATAATTCCCGTTTCGGCTGTATGCTATTTGTGGACTTTATTTGTCCACAACTGTAGCAGGTGGTGAGATCGATCCGGCTACTCAAACGAGCGGCGTGAAAGAGTTATGGGACGCTGTCGGACCAAATAAGCTTCAGTAAACTCGATTAGATGTAGATGAGCGTACCTAGAGTAGTATCTCCATCCCTGGAGCTTGCTGCTGAGACCCCGGCATTTAAACTTTTTGCATGGTGAAAATTGATAGTTTGCTATAAGTAGCAGTAATGCGGAGTGGATCAAATCAATAAAATGGTCTTATACTTCTCAAAGTGAAGCATTAGCCATGCTATATACCCTCCCAAAGTCGCCAGGCTATAGCAAGGACGGGTTATCCACGCGACGCTCGTCGGTATGGTGCACATGAAATAGAATTTATTTTGACCAAATTTTGACACTGAGGTTTCCCGGGGGATTCCAAGACGACGAGGAGATGGTCCTATTGGAGGAGATGTCCAGAAGAAAGCCAGGTGTTAACAGGCTCGAACGAGCCCTCGACGTCGCGGATTGAAGCAGAATTGATGAAGTTCTGGGCGTTGTTTGTTGCGGGTACCGGATCAGAATCAAGGGAGTCACGAAATCGGCATCTGAACCCCGCATCACCGGCGCACAGCTGGCGATCACATCATCAGAAGTTGCCGAAATTTGGTACACACCACTGTCTGACATCCCTCTGCATAGTCCGGGCTCAAGATTTGACAAGGGATAGGTAATTAAGCAGCTATAGTCTGAATGGCCAGCTTCCCCATCTGGCCAGCTTCCCAGCGCGTGATAGTAATTTTTTAAAATAAATAAAAATCCGACTTAACCTCTCAATCCCAAATGCAATAGAAATCAGATGCTATAGAAAGACTCATTCCAAAGGAGAAAAGGTCTCCCATCCTCTGCAGGCAGGTTCAATTAGTGGCTCCGGCCGTTCAATACCCATCAGACGCACGTAGAGCTCCTTCGTCTGTCTGGGTGGAGAGTTGCTCCCAAGCACACAGAATTTCGGAATACTTGACTACCTGACCAATGTGGACAGTGCACTACAACTGCTACCAGTTCTCATAGTCCTCATTTAAGTTTGAGTCTCAAATAATTGTCCCCGAGATGAAACGAAGAAGGAGATATTCAAACTTCAACATCGCCGAAAGCTCCTGTGCCACAGCTCCGAATTCAGTGATGTAAACAAATAAAATTGTTAAAGGGTCTACCTCCACCCTCAAGTAATCCGGCATTCAAGGTTAGTTGAATATCACGCTTGTGGGGATGAGCGATCGCCACTCAACCCATGGCTATCTCACGATTAAACCAAAACCATCCTACGTTACACGTAAGCCCTCACCGCGTAAGCCCGCTCCGGCTCATTCATCTCAGATACTTACCCGTCGGCTGTCTCGTTGTCTCTTTGAGCGACCATATCCATTTGGTTTCCCATTGTAACACCCTTCTCAGCGCTCCCTGAGGGGATAGCAGTCGAGGGAAGAATCCGAAGATTTACTTCATGCCCTCGACATTTTCCTATGTTTTCCATTCCCTCTGAGGACCCTTTCACCTAAGGTAGCAGAAATCCAGCACGAACGGTCATTCAAGTCTGCAAAGGACCGTCGGGTTGAACCCCACCAGGGACTGTGGACCTCCCGGAACAATTGATTCCCAATACATCTCGGCTATGGCCAGCTACGGTGATGAGTGCCGCCTTAAATGTTCTGGCACTCAGATATAGCTGACACATTGCGCGGCAAGATCGTGAATTCTGGTCCCAACCGCGCGACAGAGATACACAAGATGCACTACCATTCCCACGGGCTGGATCCAGACTTAAATAGCAATGGCCATAGCCCCAGTCGACCGATTGGGAGCTGAGACCGAATTAACATTTAGCCGCTGCCACAAGGCGCGCGTTGATGAGAGGCGCTAGCCTACCGCCATTTTCGGGCCATCCAGGACACCGGCAGACCCTAAGCTCGGACACCAAACGCTGTAGAACGCTGTGTACAGGTGAAATAAGGTTCAGCGCAAGTCCAATTGGCAAAATGCTCGGTGAGCCAATAGGATTTTGACTAACGGATGTACCATCATTGACAGCTGAGCGCCTTGAGCGCTGATCTGATTCATTTAACTGATCTAGCAGTTCAGCGAGATCGGACCTTGAACTCTGCGTCTCCTTGAAGGGCGATGAGTCTCGGGGATTCTCGGTATCCCACTGGATGGCCAAGTTTACACAAATCGGAGAATGCTTTATCTTTCAAGATCTCAGTACAGTAGGCGATGGTACAGCGGAGTTGAATTTCTTGACTGGCCGCACTTTCAGGTTTGCCTCGGGAAGTTCCCACAGTGACTCCCACCTGAAGCGATTTTACTTGGCGCGTCAGGATAGCGCTCAAACTTTGACAGTGGGCGGCCCATGGACGAAGCTTATGACCCTAACGATCAAATACTGGTACTGTTGTATCTGCATTTCAACCTTCATGGCATTGCAATCCAGCCTGCATGCATTGCCACTGCTCGTCGCAGTGAGAAGCCGAATCCGCCTCCGGACCACACACGAAAATGTATAAAAGCCAACCATGAACGGCCGTGTCCTAAGCAGCACGCCTCCTCCCCACACCTTGAGAGTACAGATGCATTTCCGAGGCCTTTTCGTCATCCTCTCAGCCGCCGCCGCATCCCTCGCAGCTAGCCTCCCCCGTGGGAACTTCCCGCCTGTGAACGTCGCCAAGATCATTGACGCTGCCTCGTATAACGGGACGGTCGTGGCCGCAGACCTGTTCCTCACCAGGTTCATTCTAGCGTCGCGATGCTCTCCAGAAGCGTGATGCAGGGAATGTGTACGTGTACTCCTACTCGAGATGTCTCTTCCAGCCCACTTATCCCGCTCTTAGGTATCTCTGCACAGCGGCAAACTGGGAGCAGTACTGTGTTTATATCACCGATGCGGGCCCGGGCGAGTGCGTCAACCTCGCGGGGGATCTTAACGACCTCGTCTCGAGCTTCGGGCCCGACCCGAATCAGCTCTGCTATATGTTCCGGTGCGTTATCGTTTCATCTGGTTCATGGCTAAACTAGTTAATCACCCCCCAGGGACTTTGACTGCACCGGATCAGAGGTCGGGCCCATCAGGGCGCCCGGCATCTCTGACCTGAGCCAGCCGATCAACCTCGGCGAAGGCGGAGGGGTGCTCTCCTTCAACGACATTCTGTCGTATTATTCGTAAGCCGCGTCTTCAATGCATCATCCTCTGACAGCGAACTTTAGGTGCTGGTATTGATCCTCGCCGACCTGAAATAGCGACTTATTTTGGTAGAGATGGAAAATTTTCTCCAAAGATAGGGAGTTCAATCTGGATTCGCCACGTTACATATGCTCTAGTTGTATCGGAGTGTATTTTGTGATGGTGGTCGGCCTTATGTGTCGCGCTGCAATATATTCTATTAAATCGATAGAAGTTTATGCGAGCTACGGGCCTGATTCTTCGACTCATCAACAAAAAGGGTTCCCAGTTCAAATGGCGCCTAAGCTGGCTTCAAGAAGTCTCGCTCGGATGCCATTATTTCAAAGAGTGATGCCCGGCCTTTTAACGTATATTACAGCGCGGAAAGGGAGCTTACTTGTTGCTACTCCTTCTCTCTTGGAAAATTCGCTTCCATGACCCAGCATCGCCCAGCAATGTTGCACCATCCCAAACCAGTCTTGACATTCATTTATGTTTTCGGCGTTTTCGCCCTAGTTTCACTATGTTCTGCAGTACAATACTGGAACTAGGCACACCTATAGTATTCGTGCCGCTGCGCCATCGTGTTACATTAAAGTGCCTCGGACTCGCATAACGCGCTGGTTCAATAGGACCGACCTGATGGCGGAGGTATGCTACTGATGTAATACCTTCGGGCGCTGATTTCATTTATTACTCAATTAAGTGACATCGGGCTTGGCAGGGACACTTCGCAGATTATCTGTATACCGTCCCACAAAAAAAGGCATATACATGTCTGCGGGATGGCTGTAATCTCGGTATGCTGTCATATGAGGTTGTATCTCTGGTATAAATGAAATAGAACCAGCTGATCTTAAGTTCTGGGCGGTCCGACCGCTTTACGGACTTAAGTTCCGCTCAAACTTAAGTCCCCGGTAACGTCCGTGCCAGCACGCATGCATAGCAAGCATACAACAGGCAGCATACTAGAACTTAAGCTCTGCGAAGACTCGAGTTTTGTTCAGAAGTTAAGTTCCATTCATATCTGAAGTACTGGCAACTGAAGTCCTATTCAACTTAAGTCCTATTGAACCTTAAGTGTCGCTAACTCAAGTGCGTCCCCTAGTACGCCCTGCACATACCTAATTCCTAGTCTGTGAAAAACACGGGGAGCTCGCAGGGAGAGTCACGCAGCGCGCCGAGTCTGCGGCGTGCACAAAGGACAGCTCGGGCCGACAAGTTGGCATGCCAACGTGCGTGGCATGGTGACGCCGATTCGCGGGGACACAGTGCTCTTGCGCGGTGTCTATGCGTGGGCAGATGAAGCCAAAGGGACGGGGAAGAAAGGAGGGAGGTGGACGTGGCACATGGAATGATGTACGACACAGCCGACACGAAAAGGACACCGTGACATGCACCTGGGTGTGCCGTTGACGACATGTGGCACGAGGGAGCTGAGGAGAAAGTTACACAGCGGGCATGAGCCAGCGCATGTGGTTTTCACATGCGCAAGAGGCATGTGTTGTATGTGTGTTCGGCATCTAATAAAATACCGAACAAAGGAATGTGGGACAGACAAAGGTGGGCTTTGTCGAGCCCCCACCAGCGGACAAAGCTGCCCTTTGTCTGTCCTCGGGTGTTTTACTGGGTACACGATCATACGGGAATACATGCCTCTTGCGCATGTGATTTTCACATGCGTTGGCTCATGCCCGCAGTGTTAGTTGAAATCAGTCAGGAAAGAAACAAAGCTTCACACACCTGCTTGCTTTCCCTCTTTCCCCCCTCTCTTCTTCTTGTTCAATGTCGGTGCCGGCTCCGAGTCCAAGTTGGTGAACTGTGGCATAAGTTTCCAATCCAACGGCCAAGAACGGTGTCATCACGGCCCGCAGGGGCAGCTAGGGGCGGCACTCCATCCTGGGGCCCAGCTTCGCAGGTGGTCGGTTGGTCGCAGCACGTTCGGTGGGTTGGTGGGTGGTGGTCAAGAGAGTAGTGGATGAGTAAACGTGCGACGTTAATAAATCACAATGGATGGCCGAGATTGCCAAACACGCACACATCACTTCGACTTGGCTCTAACTTCGATGAGCTCTTCACTCTTCTCCTCGACACTTCACCCTCACATATACCATAATCTGTTCAGATCACTTTATGCAAGCTCAAGCTCAGTTAGACAGACCTTTGACAGACCTCTGATCTCAATGACTTTCTCAAGACTTCCTGCCGTCTGGTGGCATTCTGGTATGCCACGCTCTTTGTGTTTATAAAATCAGGAACTAAATATGCGACCCAATAGCTCCACAGTATTGTTTATCCTGGTGAGTTTCTGTGTTGTGTCCTTCATCTTCCCTCAATATTAATATTATTGGCCATTCCAGGGATTCATGCCACCTTCCGGAACTCAAGTTTACTACCGGGAACTGAAGACAGACTTCAGTTTGGTCAAAACTTAAGTACTTCATTAATTGAAAATATTATATTTATATGAACTGATCTTCTGACTGGGGTCGAACTTAAGTCATGCACGAACTTGAGATCGAGGTCCGAACTTAAGAGCACGGAGGGAACTTAAGTTCGGGATGACCGCCCGGTATGTAGAATGTAGGAAGGGTACAGTAGGTAGGCTACATTAATAGAACTTAAGATGTACCACAACTTAAGATGAAAAAGCGGTCGAACCACCTAGAACTTAAGATGAGCTAATAAAATATTTGGGTATAATGGTTCCGGCCTCAACCTCCGAGTCCTATATGAGGGTAACTTCATAGCTCGGTTTTCGATGCTCCCCGACACCGCTCGCGAATGTGTTTGACATTGGGCGCCCTACAAACGGGTTAGTCCCTGCCGATCAAATACTGGGATAGTTGTATTTGGATTCCAATCTTTGCACATTGCATTGCATCAAACTTAGCGTGCAACTTCTCATTTGCACGAGTCGGCATCGGTGAAAGCAAAGTCTGTCGAAAGACAACAAGCGAAGTTTAGCTATAAAAGCCAGCCGGCGCTCCCATCGGTGCCTCTCACCGCGACCGCCCTCTAGGTACAGGATGGTTTTCCGCAGTCTTCTCGTAACCCTTTCCGTCGCTGCTGCATCCATCGCGGCTAGCCTGCCACGCGTTACCTTCCCTCCCGCGAACGCCAAGATCGTTGACGTCTCATACAAGGCCGTCGCAAATGGGACTGCCCCTCTCGCAGAGATTCCCGCCTCTGCAGTAGATCAATTCCCATCGTATCTTATTCCCCCCGTCCTCATCACCTTCATTCAAGCGGAGCCACGACCTCCAGAAACGGGATGCTGGAAATGTGTATATGTGCACGGCCGCCAACTGGCAACAGTACTGTGTCTACATTACGGATGCAAGTCCGGGAGAGTGCGTCAACCTCGCGGCCGACCTCAATGACCTCGTCTCGAGCTTCGGGCCCGACCCTAACCAGGAATGCTACATGTACAGGTACTTCACCATTTTTTTCCCGCTTTCATTGCTCAGTTTCTTGGCCATAAGTCAACTAAATCGATACTCTTATAGCGGTTTCGACTGCAGCGAAACGTTCGCAGGACCTATCGTGGCACCCGGTTTTTCAGGCCTGAGTCAGCCCTTGGTGTTCACCAATGGCCTCTCACTACCTTCATACAACGACGTCATGTCGTCCTATGTGTAAGGAGCCGTCTACTTGACCTTCTTACACTAATCGATTTTTAGCTGCTATTATTAACCGCGAACAAGTTATGCGATCGTGTGGTTGGGCTCCTGACTTTCCATATACACTTATTCCATGCATATGCTCACTTATTTCATTTGTGGCAATAAATCAGATCCAGGAGTTGAAGCGACGGTGCGCGACCTCTGCTCTTTTTGCTAATGTTTCGTGCTGCATATAACCTTCGCCGCAGCCCCGAACACACTTTCCTCAGACCCACGGCCGTTCCTCACCGAGAATGCTCACTGGTGCGTCCCCGAACCTTATCCCCTCGTTTGAGAACGCGCCACTGCGGGCCTGGCGCGCAGGTCCGCAAGCTCGCGCTCTGCGCCTCACCCGCCAAGGACGATGCATGTTCAATGTGCCGCAGGGCATCGTCCTCGATTGCAGCCGTACCACCAGAGATCGGGGTTTCGTCCAACGGGTTGTTTTTGGTCTTTCGCGCCACAGACGCGTCAGTGTAGTATGTAGATGCATTAATGAATCTATCCGTCTTTTCTTCTGCGGCCTCTGGTAGCTATGCTCGATACCTTCTCCGCTGACTTGCGCGCTGTAATATGATCCTGCCGAGATTTGCCGACATGGTTTGCCGAAACAGTGCCGCGATTGAAATCTCCTTATCGGGTTGGACATCTAAACAAGTCTCCCGGCATGAGCGCGGATCAGATCGGAGCGTACACACAGCCACCGTAACCAACTTATCCCCAAACTACTGTACTATTTCGACCGAGTGTTCAAGTGACGCGTGACGCGCGCCTCTGAACACTTTGGGTACCGGTGACGGTGACGTTGGGTTTCTGTGGCCCATATAGGCTCAAAAAACGCCAAAAATCGGTCCGCCATTCGCCGGATGTTGGATTATTAAGCCGTCATCCATCATTGATGGGATTTATGATCCGCCCGGGGAACTTACTCAGCCCGAGGTTCAATTACTCATCCCGACGTGAGGACTACCTAGTTGTGGAAAGTTCTAGTATGTAGTTTGTAGAGTATATAAGCCCTTGTAATTAGCCCAGTATTTTCAGTTCATCTGTTCTTGTTTCCACCGCATCAGATATTCTCACACCGGACTGCCTTTATGGTAATTATTGATGGAATTTGTCAGAATGAACACTTGAAAAAGTGAACACCTTGGGTGACGCATGACATAGGCCGAACACTCGGTCGAAATAGTACAGTATCTGACCCAGCAACACGAGTGTGGGCTGCGTTCACCGTAGGCGGTCCCTACTGGCACATACTTTCTAACGCAGATAAACTCGCTCTCTAAGAAGTTACTTACTAGGACGGAATCAAGACACCGCTGCAACCTCTGAAACCGCTCAGTTAACTGAAAAGTCTCGACTGCTGGGCTATCCTTCTGAACTCACTGGGAGGGAAAATGCTTATTCTATCAACGCAGCCCAATGTGCCTGGACAACGCCGTCTGGAGATCTGTTAAAGACACCAATCTGGAACAATGGCCATTGCAATGGCGCCCATCCCATCTTGGAAACCACACCAGCCCTACAGATGCGTTGAGTGGTCGGGCGGAGACCCGCGACGGCGTTCACCTGCCCAGTGCGGCAATATGAAGCCCAAGCTGGTGATATGTACGCACCAAGGATCCACACGGATCAAGGAGTCGACTAAATTCATCCCCACATTTCAGTCCAATCGGGTACTCCCCTTGTCCCAATCCTCATGAAGAGCTCGGGTAACTATGCGGAGGACATCAGTGCTGTGGGACACGACAACCTAACAAGGCCGTTTACAAGGTTGAAGCCGCGGCACACCGGCCATCATATTTTCCCCTTTGGGCCATCGCCTTGTCTTGTATCAGGATAAAGCGAGCTGCGAGGAACATGGCGACTTTTTTCTACCAAAAGGAACCCCGATATCTTGCAGCCCCTTACAGCCCTACATCTGCGCCCGGTCGCGTCCCCCATGCAGTTCAAACTTCAAATTCTTGCCATTGCTGTTCTGGGCTTCAGTACGTCCAATTGTGCAGTGCTTGTGGTGTCAAAATAACTCCAATCCAGCCACGTTGCTTGCGGCAGCAGTTCCAGTACCTTTGATGAATCCCCCACTCAATGTCGAAGTGCGGAAGGTTGGGGCATTCTCTGCAACTCGCATTGCGATCATTGACCGGAGTTTCAACCCCAAATAGTCTGGTAATGCCGAAGTCCGTGGCTGCAACATGTTCGTTTGCATCGGAAGCTGTACTAGATGAGATTCGATGTCTGCAATATTTTGTGATCTTATCTGAATATTATTCTCAGTTGGTGACCTACACGTTTGATACGTCGGAAGTGTTTTCGTTCATGGAGGTTATATCACTCTAATTTCCCCCGCAGGACATTGCAAATTGCAAATATTTCTAACACTCTTTTATTTCTATGATAATCAGTCTTGTATTAAATCTCACCTCAGGATTGACACCTGTTGTTGTCTGCAGTACTTAAATCCCATCGAAGCAGTAGCCAGGAAATTGGATACGCGACAAATACACGAGCCAAGGAGGGGAAAAACATGGCTGAGATGACTTATTATCTTCAAAGGGAAGGAAGGAGATCCGAGGGGTTTCAAGCTTGAACACGCTCCCAGACCCACGAATATGTCCACGTGAAGAAAGGACGAGCGTGACGATCCTGACATGACAAAACTGTCACGTCGTGATGTGGCTGCCAACCAACTGCCAACTGCCACGCCTTTCTGAGGCTTCAAGCGATATCTCTCTGGACCTTTCTGCAGCGCTGTACTTGACGCAACGGAGGTACATCAGCCTTTTGACAAAAATCTTGCAACCTTGTTGGCCTTGTGAGCTTGTTCATAAGCTCACAAGGTCCCACAAGCAAAAATGTCAAAAAAACACCCCCAAAGAAATTGTGAGTGAGGTCCGGGACAATCCTTGAAAAAAAAAATTTGGGGGAAAATATTGACCTTGTAAAAATATTGTCTTCGTTTGCGACCTTGCGACCGTTCGACCTTGTTGGCCTTGTTTGGCCTTGTACAAGGTCAAACAAGGATGACAAGCAATCTGTCAAGAGTCTGATGTATAATCTTACCTTCAATGTCCAGGTACATGTTATACGGCACTTGGGTGGAATTTCATGAAGAGATAAATTGGCAGACGATCCTCACTGAATCAGACTGAATCCTCAGAGACTTCTCTCGAATCTCGATGATTGGAGTGCTAGGTGATGTGGAAAGGTGTCCATGACGGGCTCCCACAATACGTCCTCAATCAGGAGCTTCTTGAAGACAACAAAGGACACGCCAAGATAGAACTTATCCCACAGTATGCTTCAGTATGCTGTGCTGAAGCACGCTTGCCGATGGACCCTGATATTCAGTGCATAGAACTCGCTCAAGGACATAAAGCGTTGCAAGGGAGGCTGCTGGCACAACCTGCTGTGATCGTCAAGACGTGTTTTGACCCCGTGACCGTGCCGCATCGTGTCAGAATGCGTCTCGACAAGCTCGAAGAGGCCGACCCTTATTCTCCGGAAAATAAAATCATCCACAGTCCCTCTTTAACAAGAAAAGCAATCATTTCTCAATTCCCGCAGGCTGCATTGCGCTGAAACGCTTTGGACTTGTGTTGCCAAGCTGAGAAAGCCGGCCCGATGATATCCGATCATCCGATGTCGGAAAAACCCGCGGAAGCCGATAAGATTTGATAAGGGCTGATCAGGCCGTAAGGTAAGGCCATCATGATCCTATCCTGATAAGATGAAAGAATCGTGTAAGGTCGGGCCGTCTTATCAGGCTGGGCGGGTTATAAGACGTTATAAGGTGAGGGGTCATTAGAAGACAAAATTGCATTCAACCCTTCTTACTAGGGTGCTTTGTTACCTTATTTACTTACCTGACTGCTTTCTATCGACTTGAATCAAGTGGAAATGCCTTTAATGGTGTTTGTAATAAGGGTCGAACCAGCGACCTTGGGATAACAGAAAATTGTAAGCTAAAGTAAAATACGCACTATACTACAGGGTCCTTTATAGCTTGGTTTATGGGCTTGATATGACCGGTACCCGGGTCTCCCACCCCAGTTGTAGTGCCTGTCAAGTCCTCTTTACAATCGTTATAAGTCGCCACCACTTGCCCTCGTACACGTAGATGTTCAATACACATTTCACCTCATTGATGGCACTAATCTATTAGACAAAACAAATAATATAATGAGAGCTCTCTATGAGCGAGCCTCCGTTAACCCAGTCCCAATTCATTCCACTACAAACACGATCTAAGCACTACAAGTCAGAATGTACTAGAACCTACCAATTAGTATCCCATGCAATGTACATGCAACGCACAGTATTATCGCACCTCCATGGCTTGCTGTTATTCACAAACACGGGGAAGGGGCTGGCGCCGGGAAGATGACCAACCCTTAGGTGGCATGTTTCTTGTAGGCTCGTTACCAGCCTGCCTACGAGTTGCAACAATGTGGCGAGCACGTTGCCGTAGGCAGGCTGGTACAATTCGGGACAAACAAAAGGGCTGGGCGCGGAGTTCGATCACTTTCCTTTTCCTTTATTCTGAGCTTATTTTACATCTGTTGGAAAAACTCCAAAGGGAAGGACAACTCCAATTTCACTCTTCTCAAAATCTGTCTCTTCAGAATTTCGATTAAGCTCGCTGCGGGTGAGTTCTGGAGCCTCAAATTTAGGAGGGAATTGATCGTAGCGTGATGCCGATCATCGGCACCACTCAAAATTTCGAACTCCGGGCCCAGCCCTTTGGCGGGTCCCGAGTTGTACCAGCCTGCCTACGGCAAAGTGCTCGCCACATATTTTTTGCCATTTGTAGGCAGGCTGGTCACGAGCCTATGTTTCTTGCAGCCGCACGATCACGGTCAAGTGCCGCATGATTGGGGGCAGGCCTCTTACGAATTTGTTCGTAGCGGCGCACTTGAATCCACCACGGAAGAAGACGCCCTGAGGCACGACGCATACTGCTGACGGCCGCGTACACCACCTGGTCGTACGCATGTGGCTCCGCGAATAGTACGGCGTGGCATGGCGTAGTGTGTGATCATGAGCCGCAGGTGCCATGCACTGAGTTCCATACCTGCGAGCACGAGGGCAGAACAACATCCCGACGCGGTGCCTTACAGTCGCCGCCGCGAGATGCCCGATCGACGCCCGTTGTCCACCGCGAAGTCCTGCACCTGTCGTACTACACCACCGTGTACGTGTCGACTCGGTCCCACGCGGCTTTTTCCGCAAACGCGCCCAGCGCCGGCGCGCTAGGATCGAGGTGGACAGCGCCGGGAGACACGTGCCTGCATCACGACGTGTACCTGCTGCCAGTGCAGGAGTGTGTCCTTGGGCGGTCAGCATGTAGAAGCACATAAGGCGCCGCCCGAGCTTGATCAATGCCGTCAGCACGCACGGACGAGAGCAGGGCTGCACACTTCGCGTCAGCTATGCGGGTTTTGCTGAAGTAGCTTGGTGTAAGGACAGCACGGTCACCCAGTGAGACGATGGTGCAGGATACGTTGTAGACGATGGGGATGGCGGCGCGTGAAGAGGGACGGGGGACGCGCTGCGCAGCCGCAGTGAGGTCTACCAGCGCCATGGTGCCTGAACGGCACAGCAAGAGCGCGCGCTTCGCGTCCGAATAGGCCTCGAGCGTCTTGAGCTGATCGAATGGGTCCGCTAGCACGCAGTCCGCAGAGATATTGGAACTTTGCTGACGGCGCTCAGGGCAGCTTCGGCAGCGTTCGATTCAGCTCGAGCGTGCCCGTCGCAGCTTGCGCACCATGAGCCGCGCGCGCGTCACCACGAGCAGCGGCGTGTCGTTGGACGCGAGCACGCCCGCCGTCATCAGCGCCGTGTACTCCCAAGACTAATAAGTCAGTACACTACTCGTGGGCAGACGAAAGTATATCTACCAAAAATAACGCTCGGAGCGACACCCCACGAGATCATATGCAGAGCCACGCGAATGCGTCCTCGAGCGCAACAATCGCCGCCTGGAATTCCTGCAACTCTTTCAGTTCCTCTAACTGTTTCCCCCTTTCCCGCAGAGGAGAACCGCCCGCACGCTGACCGCTCGTACGAGCGCACCTGACCGACGACTGGAGCGCGCGCGAGCTTCTCCGCGAGTGTGTGTGCTCGGAAAGACCAATCTCAATCGTGCACCCGCTGTCTTGCAGTGGGGCTGTACGCGGTGTTAGCGAGCGATACACTAGCGTGGAGCAGCTGTTTGACGTACCTCGCATGCAGCTCTTCGAGTGCACCCCCTTCTTTGCGCTCAGCCCCCCTCTATCCCCTCTGCCTGACGGACTCCTCGACCAGCATAGCACAGTCAACCCCGGCACGCCAAAGTTGTTCAGGAGCACAACGCGTGGCGTGCCTGCCCCTCCACCTCGGTCGTAAGGATGACGGTGTGGTCGTTTGCAAGCGTCTTGAGCGAGATCTCATCGCGAGCACAGCGGCACTACTCACGGCCTCGACAATGGCCAGAGTCGGGCAAGCTTAAAGCGCGGCAATAATGAAGCACTGTGGGGCACTTGGGGATGGGAATGAGAACGAGAACAACAAGGAAAAAAGGCAACGCACAAGCACAACGTCTTGGGCGAACAGTACAAAGAGCGTCAATGGAATCAGTTATCTCGCCGGGTGAAGCCATTTTTGGCATGAGCAGGAAAGGTATTGATACTGACGACGACAGCGCAAACTGCGAGACTTCAAAACACCGTGAGCAGGGAGACCGAGGAGAGTGGCTGTTACATACCCAGAAGCCATAAACGCCTACTACTTGCTGCCACTTCAATATGGGCGTACATGCGCAGCCGCACACGCAGCGCGAGGCGCGAACTCGCAACCCGCGGAACGTTTGCGGCTTCCAATGCAGCCCCGCGTGTGGCCCCTGAGGTTTCCCCTACGTCGATCGAGGTTGCATGGAAGCCTATGAGTGCCGTGGGTCGGTGCGTAGAGCGAATGCTACGGCTATATGCAAGATCTGGGGATGGAAATTTTGACGAAAGTGGGGGCACACACTAAGGACAAGCGAGGCGTTGTCAACGAGCAAGAGCCTCAGAAAGTGGTCATATGGTGCGCAGGAAGGTCACTTGAGTTGTGTATTAGCAGAAGGAACCGGTGCTACGACGCAGTGAGACGGGCGGAGGGAGAGCTTTCGGGGGCGGATTATCATGGCATGATCTGCCAGCGGATAGCCGGATAACTGCCGGATAAGGTCACCGGCTGCCTTTTCAGGCCCAGATCATGACCTGATCAGGCCGGCGTCTTATAAGGCTAATTTTATTTTTTCCGACACGGTGGGTTAAATACGACCAAGCATTGTTTTCCTTTTTTTGCGAATACTTAGATCTGCCAAGGTATGAAAGGGATATTCTGCTGTCTGAAGACTGAGACGACGCAAAATAGAACCGCGAGCAGGCTTACCTTTTTTTTTTTTTTTTTTTTGCTCCTTCTTTCGGTTTGTTAAAGTTGAACTTTAGGGCTTCGACCCGTCCATCGATTTAACGGTTGACGGCCCGTCTTGACTCGCCGGGACCCTTCGGTAGAGCAATTGGGTCAAAGTTTGAGACAGCCGGGTCGGATGGATCGACCCGTCAACGGGGTACACGTACCCGTCCATCGACGGGTTCACTGCGTTCAGGCCCCCCTAGACCGCGCGCTGTGCGAGCAGCCTCGTCGGGCCATAGACCAACCGTGCCGTCGAGCCCCTCCGAGGCTGGGTAGCCGGCAGGTAGCCGGGGCTCGCCATGGTGCTGGACCGGGGTCTGAGGGCTAGCGGGTCCTCGGTTGAATGTGCCGAGCGGTGGCAAGGCGCCTCGGCTAGGGTGCCGGCGAAGCGGATCGACAACAGTTAGGGCTGTGTCTAGGCGACCGTGATGGGGCAGTGCCAAATAGCAGTACATAGTAACGCCGAGGAGCTCGCCGGCACCTCGGCAGAACTAGATTCCGAGACCCAGTGGTTGACGGGTCACCCAGCGATCTTCCGCGTATCTAGCAGAATTCAGAAAATAATTGTAAGTACATGGAGGCTATTCGAAGTGTTTGAACCCACCCATGTAGATATCCCTTCAATCCAAGCCTGGGTAGTCTGTTCGGAACTTCCCGAAGGTATGATGTACAATGTTCTCAATATTATTGGCGCTGAGTGGGGGGGCGGCTTGGAGTTCTGCCCAGGAATCAACTGGTAAGACTGATGAAAATAACAATGTTATGTTCTCACCAGAATATCACGCAGATTCAACACACTGTTGACCGCGTTGAATTCCATATTGAAGTTTTATCAACTATCATGGAACTTCGTGGAGTCTGACTACAGGAGACTAGGGTTGAATGTATAGTAACTTGTTTAAATAAATCTACTGTGTGCATGTTGCCCACGTAAGACTCACGAATGCGCCGAGGAAACTGCAGAATACAACAGATTCCGTTCAAACTATCTGTGTGGCTTCAAAAATATTCAGTCAAAAAAAAAATCAATATCCACGCCGAAGGACACAAATTCCCCACACGGACCCGTTGCGAGGGCCGTCACCCGTCGACCTCCAGGTCCCGTCCGTCGGGCCAGTTCGAAACTCACATCGACGACCAGGTAGGCACGTCCCGTGCCCAGCGACGGCCGTTGTTGTGACGGCCATCTCGTCAGATGGACGGGTTGAAGTCCTATCGATGAACTTTGTGTGCATCGGAGAAATCACTCTCGAACGGGGAAGACTCCCACCGGAAAAATCGGCGGAAGTTAGAGAAGAAAGGAATGGGTACCTCGCATTGCACTCCAAGTGCTTAGTGGTGCAACGTCTCTCATTTCTCTCATGAGCGGGGAAAAAATAATGATTGAATAGTGGCTTTCTCGCGCGGAAACGGCGAATTGAGCTTGTGAAGCTGACATTATTGGGGGTGTCTTAAAAATAGTGTAGGAGTTAGTCCCTGTCAAGCTCTTCAAGGAAAATGGACAACTGACCTAACGGACAGTTTACCCCCCGAGGATTGTGGGTACATACTATCGACCTTGCTTACGAATCGTTGTCAAGTCAAAAAGCGTGGGGACCGACGTCCACGAAGTCCAAGTAACCTAGTGGCGCAACAGCATATTTTAGCAATACGGCAGTGTAGGTGTGGGTTAGGAAATTCGATATAGGTATACCCTAAAAGTAGAATCCCAAAATCCGAGAGAGGACCGCGCGTACGGGAGATCTAGACGAATGTTCTATGTAGCTTGACTTGATAAATTTTGACCCTGTTCAAGTGACCTGCGGAAACGTAAGGATGGACATGGAGCTAGAGAACTGCATGTACGGCAAAACCGCATCCAATGACAATCTCGGACGCAGAAGTCTTCCGATAGCTACAAGAACTTTTTATAATCACCGCGCTGGCTCTAATGACAAGAGGATTGGACGCACGTTTACCCCTGCAGAAAGTAGTTCTTAGGTCTTTTCTGGTGGACAGCAGAACGGATGCCGTAGGCGTATGCATAGCAGCCTCGGTTATTGATCATGCGTCGTGTAGTGCCGGTCGTCCGAAGGCATATGACACCGTTCCGTTCGAATACGTACGTCGGATAACGGGGCCTTTTAGGCTGTCGGACGTCGATGTTATTGACAAGCGGAAGCACTTTGACGAACTTCTGGAGCCGCTGTGGGGATCTAATCCTCGTACTCTCCCTTGTAGATGGAGATTAGTTTCAGGACGGCCCGATCTTTCAACGCAGGGACAAACCCCTAATTGCTGTGGGTGAGTAGCCTCGGCCAGGAACATTCCGCGTTTGGGTCGCGCGCCCCCCACACCCACGCTGTTGCGGAGACAATAAACGCGGGATATCGGATATTAATCCTGGAAGATAGGGCAGCGCTAGGTTAGGAACAAGGAAGATACTCATCATCACTCATCATGCTTGTGGCGCGCTGCCAATTCTGCGAAGGGGTTATGTCAGTGGGATCTGCATTGATGACTCCACTTACCACACGCACCAGACTTCTTATTATCCTGCCGTTCAGCGCTCAGAGTCATAAACCAGAAGTGGAAGGCACATTTAAAGATCCGTCTCCACAGTGTTTCAGGCCCACCATATTTCCGGGAGATCCGAAGGAAATATGACGGTTCCTTCCATCACATGTTAACCATGGTGAGCGGCGGGTGTAGAAAAGAATACGGCACCTTTGTGAAGGAAAAGAGCATACATACTGCTCCCATTTGGCGGTGGATCGCGCTGATTTCTGTTCATCGCCACGGATGCGCTCCCCACGGGTATAGTGCCACATTTCCTACTCCGCACTAGGAACTTCGAGGCTCCACAGGGTCTGGACTCAACAAAGAATATTAATCTGTAGTACGAGACAGCCGGGATGCCGAGGGAAATATGACGATGGTTTCTTGCATCACATGTTAAATAAGGTCGCCTTCGGATGGACAGACTTGACAAGAACTCACCTCTCTGCAATAATACTATTTATGCCTGGTTGCTGAGATGCGCCGAAGAACAAACGCATCCGCTCGCGTATGAGTATTGGCGCTGGGTTGAGTAAAGTAATCCTAGCGTCTGTCTGGCGGCAAGCTGAATCGATACATCGTGTCGGTCAATGGATTCCTCGACCCGGGACACTCAAGCGGCGGGGCGCGGAACGTCGAATGTAGCAGCGGGGATCGGGCGGTCTTATGTCAAAGGTGGACAAAGATGACCCAGCCGACGTCGAGACGTGCCGTGAGGCTGTGAAAAGTATAAGAAAGTACCCATACACCACGTCTCGCTCGGGGGGACTATCCTCGGAACAAGAATACGAAAGATGCCGAATCGCGACCCTGTATTTCCGTCAGGAGAAGACAACGAATAGCAAAACTTTCCTGGATACTGGTTGCGGTCCAGAACACGGCCCAGACTGCGAAGAGAGTCTTGTGCCATCTTCTGTCCCAGTGTGAGAGTTCCATGACAATCCATTGATCGGGCAACGAAGCGAGATAGAAGGCCGCGGAAATGATGTCATCCAATGGTTCACGTCCAACTCGATAGTGACTCGATCCGGCGCAAGTATGATTGGGAAGGAAGACTTCTCGCTTTCATCGTCGGCACTCCAACTTCGAGAGTGGGCATTTTCCTCCAAGGGACGAAAGATTTAGCGGATTTACTTCAAGTGTACGTCTTGCGAGACCGGTGACTGTAAACTTCAGAATCCATATGGTCCTTCGGGAGTCAGGACTCGCACCGCTTGTTTCAAGTCGTTGAATGACTGAAGTGTGAACCAGTGAAAACTCATCAATGACATCATGATCGGGTGCTGGATCGCGACGGCGATCACAATGTCGAATTCTTCCTCCGAAGTCACCATTGGCGCAATAATTGCGAGTTCTACGTGCGGGCTTGATGCACTGGCGAGGGCTAAGCTTATTTGGAGCCGGATAGATAGATGTACGAACAAATTTGGCAGGATGAGAGACGGCTGTCATTTATGTAGATCCAGAGAGTAGATGCGTTGGCTGAATCTCGATTCGCTGCGTGGATGTGGTGTAGAAGAGATGTACCGGTCATGAACAGTACTAGACTGATCTTTCAGCGCGTCGGCGTTCCAGGAGAAGCCGTGTTGGATATCCAGGAGCAGGGGGAGCTCCACAAGACCCAGTCTGGACCCAGAAAGCATTGAAGTAGTCCAAGAAGTACCCCGAAATCGCGTGGAGCTCTAGTTACCCGTCGGTCATCAGGCGGGCGCGCATGACCGAGATAAAAGCCTCGAACAAATCCTTGGAGATATACAACATTAGTGAAGGCCATGTTGCGCGGAGGAGCGGGAGTGGGATCAGAAACTGTTAGTGGGCGTGTAATATTGATGAGCACATAGTGGGCAGGTTTAATCCTGGACTTTGCAGAGGCCGTAGACGAACAAGGTGAAAGAATCCGGTCCAATCGTAGGTCTTTCAAAGCTGGGGCCGACATATGTGGGGTTGGGTAGACTACGTTCCTGTTTCATGTTGCATTTAACAAGATTAGTAGAAGTGAAAAGTGATCAAGCCCCACGAAATAATCCAGGGCGAGAAAACGTGGCGGGTTATGTAAGTTCGGGTTTCACTGACAGTCTCGAGTGCTCAATGGATATTGGCAAGTGATCCGTTGGCCGACCGATTCCCCAGAGAGCGTAGCAACCGATTTGAAGAAGACATTAGTTATTTACCCGGAGCATTGTGTCACGGTCAAGCGAGGCCTGCGAAATATTTAATATTCAGCCGGACGGCGACTACGGTTTGGGATCAAATCGGATAACGGGAGCGGTTGGAAGTCAGGCGCATCCGGTTCCACGTATAACGAGCAGCTGTGTGAGTCCAGGCTTCAAACACTGTGATTGAATATCAGACTGCGAAGCGGGAAGGATGTCTTGAATTTACCCGCGGGAACAGAGAGATAGAAAAAGCGGAAGCCCTGTAACTGAAAGCGGTCAAGACCCACCGAAAAAATCCCAGTGACCTCTCCACGCACAATTGGTTTACTTGCCCGAACATCACATCACCATCAAAGGAGACCTGCGAAATATTCGGCTCGACAGCCCGCAACGGCGGGGGATCGGACGGCCGGAGTAGTTGGGATTCAATGGCATCCGGCTCCACGTAAATGAGTAAATATCAGACCATAAACTTTTATGATGGAGCATGGGTGAGATCGAGGCTTGGATCGAGGTTGTTTATAAGCTCGTACGTTGCTGAGTTGTTGCCGTTGTCGAGGCCCGGAGGAGGGTTGGTCTCCGGAACACGCACTAGAGCAAGCACTAGTTCGTTATTGAAGCTACCAAGTCTCTTGATTAAAAGTTGAGCTACAGGCGAAGCAGCATACTGAGACTGGAAGGACCAGGAAACCGTATGTGTTGGCAGGAAACGAAAGAGAGAAGCAGTGCAGTGGCTGTGCGGACCAAACAACAAACATCAATTGCGGGTTGCCCTTCTCCACCATCCGCGTGTGCCACCCAGGGCTAGGGGACTTAATGGCCTTGCGGCGTACATGGACTTGCGTGGAATCCAGGGTGTAATCTAAATTCGTGTTTCGAATTTAGATGCCACGCTGCAAACTTTGGTGCGCCTGTCTCACTTGGCGCTGATAGCTTTCGAGGAATGTACCTCCAGCTAAATATGTGCCGCAGCGATGATCTACCTCCGGGAAGCACCCTATTTCTGGATCATGTATACCTTGGCTTCCCGCCGCGTGGCGGTGGCGATCTGCTTCCGTTTCCAATTCACGCAACTTCAAGCGCCATTTTGTCTGGGCCATGGATCGTGCCGCATGGCGCCCGAAGTAACTGTGGCCGTCCATCGGGTTGCCCCCTCGGTTCCGCCATCTGCATAGACTTTCGGCGTCTCCGGTTCTGGAATTGCAGACTCCGTTTTCGACAGGTAATTTTGGTGCTCAGAGAGCGATTGCGCCCTAAAACCATTCTTTGCATTCCAGGCAGCATATCGCCGATCCGGCGCCATCGTTGGCAAACTCTCTGCTCCAACCTCCAACCAGTCAACAAGCCACTCAGTTCGAGAGACAAAGAGGTAAAATTGTCATTACCTTTCTCGCTTCGTGTCGGATGCGATTTTGTGTGGCGCGTCTGTGGGCGCGGTGGCGCTGTTCGCCGACGGTCGAAATGTGGCGGATGCGGTGTCCCCCTGATTCAAAGATTACGAAGGATGACGGAAAAAATCTATCGCCTTGGTACTCTTGAAGGGAGCTTGACTTCCGGCAGCCCATCGTCATCAGCCCTGGAAATCGCAAGTTAGATTGCACCTCACCACCATCTTTGGGCATGCTCGCTCTCGATTTAGTGCTACGTTCCCTGCTCACTCCGTCGCACTAACCATATGAAGGAAATGCTCATAATGTTGGCCGCTCTGCGCCGAGTTGGAGCGTTCAAGTTCTGTTCGAAGCTGCGCTCCTCAGTGTCCCACTGGACATTTTTATCTCGGCACAGGACGCTCATCAAGCAAATGCATCCCTGGCTTTGGAATTTTTCTTGGGAGTATATCCTGCCTATCTCGCCGTGCCCCCCATCCCAGACAAGGGAGTACCTTTCTTGGTCCACGCCTCTGTATTCCCATTCCTGCATCCGTTGCACTCTTGTCTCCTTCCAACACCCCCACCCCCACGCGCTCACAGAAACGAAAACGAAGAGCGGCGACGTGTCGTCCGTCTGTCACCCAGCCAACTCACTCAGACGCCGCGTTCAGCTGGGTGAGTTCCGGGGCAGGGCTGTCCAGTCTGCCGCGGCGAACAGGTCTCGTACGGCTTGTTGTGATTCCCTCGCAACGCCACCGCCAGTTCGACCCAGCCTTCTCCTGCTCCGAAAAGCCGACCGATTCCACCGGATCTGGGCCCCTCACGCAGAGGCACTTAAATTCGACCGCCAGCTGGATGGGCGAGTCGCGCGGTAAACATGGTAATCATGATATCGAGGCGGCAGAGCAGCGTTCGTTCATGAAGACTAGCTGTCATATCCTGGGAAACTCGCGCGCTGAGCTGATAATCATCGTCACAGAAGCCACTTTTGGTAACTGCAGGAACGACTATTCGGGCAATTATAGGACCTGATTGTTCCGGCATCTACTGGACTACACCTGTGCTTGATTTGGAGAATTTTCTGTCTGCCACGGGCGCCGGGTGGTGGTGCGAAGCACCGACTGCACCCGCAACGAACAGAAAAAAATCAGAGTACACGTCACACACACGATTGCAGACTGGACGTCAACGTATACCCGTCTCTGGTCTCTAAATCAAACCCGAGCGCCGATCACCCAGCTTGGTAAGCCGGCCCCGGCGAAATTAGGATGGACATCGCGGCAAGAGGTCCTCGTTCTCAGGCCGGCCTCCCGCATCTCCCGCCGAGGAACAATGAACGGCATCCCGAGGGGTGCCTAGACTCCGTTGCCTTCATATCTTTAGTCTCTAAATTAAGCCCGAGTGCTAATCACCCAAGTAGGCAGGTCCTATACATTGACGACGGAGATCTGACAGGACGGGGTCCTCTGGTTCTCATGCAGCAGGCCGGGGACGTGCGGAGAGTCGAAGAACGGTATGCCGCGCGCGCCGAATGCACTACACCGCATTAATTTTTGCCGCACGGAACTATACCCCAGGCCGACCGGGGTGAGTGTAAGTTTATATTCCTGGTCTATGTCGTACGCCTGTCGTGCACCTCGCGATAAGGTGAAATTCTTCATACCCGTCTTGCGGCTCAACTTGATGAGAATCTCGCTCACCGCCACATCTCGCAGTATCAATTTCTAGCCTCGGGTCGGGCGGCAGCTAAATGGAATCCGCTAGCCGCCGATGACACCTCCGCTGCGGACCATGGTCGTGTGCCATTAAGTAACGTGCCATCCGCGGCTCTGAGTCGGAGCGCGCCATGCAAGGTCGCGGGCGCGGTAAGCATCAAGCGCGTCGCCGGCGGGGAGCGCAGCGATACCCCCGTTGTCGAACCTAGAAACTGGACTTTGAATGAAATTCTGGGACATTTCGGGGCGCGTTCAATTCGTCCAACTTGAATCGACGGCGGAGTTCAGATTGGTGATCTACACCCCGCATCCGCCGCCCTATCTGCGAGATGCGACTGGGTAACGGCACTAAGCCGGCTGTGCCTTTCTTCGCGTTTAAATTTGCGAGTTCCCCGTCTGTTGAACATGATTAGGGTCTGAACCACCCGACAGGATGTCCCGTATTTGTTTTGGGCGAGGTAGATGATATTAATATTTCGACGCCTTCCGGGGTGTGTTTGAACGGAATGAGATATGTCTGCTCCCATGTAATTATACGAGACGAGTAGCATTGTCGTTATTGCCGTCCCGCGAGAGGGAAGTATACCCTTGACGGTGATCGCCTCGGCGGGGAATTTCAGGGTTCGCTGTAACTTCGTGGGGCAATGTGGGCAACCCAGTATCCGTTAATGCGATTGAAAAGCTGCACATTCGCAGTCCTTATAAAACTGCCTCGTTTGATGCTGTATACTAACTTGAACCAGACTGAAAATCATGCTCCACTAAGGCGAAACGGCAACTGCCATTTGGCGGACGCGCAACCACCCCGTAAACAGATTGACAATCCTTCCCTCGAAAGGGGTTACTGAAATGCGCCAAGCCTGCCACGTAAGGTGGATGCAACGATTGGTAAAGAAACGACTCGGAGGCTGATATCGCCGGCAACTTGCAATGTTCAACCACGGAAAATGCCGCGTCCTGGCATGCAGCAGATCAGATTTCTTCAGCGTTCTGGGCTCGACGAACGGGCCTAAATATTTGGGAGCATTGAGAGGCTATCCGGGGCAATACTTTCACCCTCCGTGGGCGTCGGAGACGCCGACTCGGCGCGATGGAGTGTATGGAACCAGTCAGCTTAGCGTCCGAGAGTCTCGGCGTGGCGTCGATTCGTCGGTCTGTGGAATTCAATGATTTCCATCTTCAAGTTCATATTTATGTGCACTGAGTCCATGAGGTAACGGCACTGTGCCCGCTGTACGTCACGGTATCGTACCGGCGGAACCTGGGGATTGGGGTTTTAACACAATTCTGGATATCGACTCCCGCGATTGTTTTGGGGGGTTTAAAGGTTTGACGGGCCTTGATGTAGGATGTTCTCGATCGAACGGACTGGACGCACTGGAAGGATAGTTTGATTCGTTCTGGCCTAATTATACGAGACGAGTAATGTTCTTGTCCACTGCCGGGCGGAGGTAGCTTTACTTGCACACAAGCCCCAGTCGCCAGTGGAATATAGTCGAGTACGACAGCTGCATGCACTGCCGAGAACTGGATGACTTGCCAAGCCCACCCGCCTACCGACCCCACGCAGTTACGAAACGGCCCCGTCCACTGGATGAAGCAGTTCGGAAAATGCCGATTGAGGCGAGTGATAACGCCGGCGAGAGACCTGTTGATTAATTTTGTTAGGCGGCCATTGGCGGGATTTAACGTTAGTACCAACCCAAGACAGCGCAGATACTTTCACCTTAGGCCTGTCATTTGCAAGATACCCGAGTCTTGCGTAGCATGTTAATTGCCTGGCGATCCCGTCGGTCTTGCGACCCAATGTGGTTAAATCCATCCCACTGCAGAGGATCAGGGGAACCCCAGGCGGGGAGTGGTGATATCTCCGGCAAGCGAGTTTTAATGTCGGAGAAAGAGATGAAGGAGGCACGTGGAGGGTGATGCTGCGCTCGCTCGAGACAGGGTGTTCGATCCTCTAGGTAATATATAACTGGACCTTGATTTTAGGTGGGGCTTCGTTATCAGTGGAGCAAGAACTGTAGAATTTGGGCCGAAGAGGGGCACAAGCGAGAGGCACCTGGATACATTAAGCGAGATATCGGAAAAGCCGCTGGCGGCAAGGGGCGCCGAATACAAGGGTTCGACTTAACAGGGGGCTAGATTACCGAGCGGCGGGAGTATGTAGGAAATAAAGCGTCCAACGCACCGCGCCTCCGGCGCAGCAACATCCTCGCGGCTCGCCAATGCTTTTCAGATGCGATTTGAGTGGGGAGTTGGATTTGAACTCACATTCATGAGCTGACCCTCACCTCCTTTCACAAACGCCCCCGTAAACATCCAGAGTCCAGACCCGCGCCCCGAACTCTCGTCACACCCGTTCCCCGCCGGATGCGCAAGTCAGAGGCGAAGGTGATAACGCCGTGCTTCCCTTGGCTAAGTGGCTTTCCCCGACCTAAATCCTTGGGTTGTACAAAGAATTCTACCGTCCCTCTGGGTACTAAGTAACGAGCGGATCAGTGTTTTGAAAAAAATTGGTTGATCGACATACCATATGTTCAAACTACCACGTGACGTACAGTTCAACCTCAAGTTCTCGAGCACCTCCGATCTTCATTTTCGCAGGGCGATGAGACTTGACTTCGGCGGCA
Organism: Mycena latifolia; assembly: GCA_029289555.1. Classification (NCBI taxonomy): domain Eukaryota; kingdom Fungi; phylum Basidiomycota; class Agaricomycetes; order Agaricales; family Mycenaceae; genus Mycena; species Mycena latifolia. The sequence goes on from JARJLE010000196.1 coordinate 123,051, forward strand.
TAGTTTGCCAGCAGGTGGTGCCGCCGAATCGAGGGCACTCAAGCGGAGTGCGGGATGGAACACTACGTCGAGGCAAGATCTTCCACTCATCTACGCAGTTTTGTATTTTGTGGACGTGGCCGCAGTCAGGTCGACGGCTTCGCGGACCCACAGATTTCACACTGCTCATTTGGTTACCGTGGTTGCCCCCTTGGACATGCATTGTGGACGCAACATGCGTAGCCCCGCCGTATATTTCCGAATTCGTCGATCGTGTGCCGCGCCTGCCCGCGCCCGGGCTCATGCATATGCGAATCGTTGCCATAAATTAGAGGCGCGCTCCATAGTCCGGCCCCCGCGCTTGAATCCGCGGAGC